>LT728037.1:73625-104907 GCA_900157175.1 Oithona nana
AAGAAATAATCGCGGTCATGGACTAAAAAGTATTTTTAGTCTTGTTTGTCTATGTTTGTCAAAGGGAATGCCTACTCTAAGGTATCGAATAAGCATGGCACCACGGCTATTTATTTTCGAAAAAAATCCACCCACTACGCGCTTATTCGCTACGCTTATCCCACGAAGTTCAAAAAAATTCCAAGTAAATGTTCTGATTTTTTAATCTGGAAGCACGAATTCCTTCGAAATCATTTGCTTCATTTCACACTGCTACGCTTATTTATAGCTTGAGATTTGTCTAACACTACGCTTATTCGATGCACTACGGCAATTCGATACTTTAGAGTACGTGACCTGAATGAAGAACGTCTTCTCAGAATGAAGACTTTCGCATTTTACACATACTTACCTGTCAGATAGGAATGCTTGAGGGCGTAACGCAGGGTGGTAATGTATGGCATGTTGGTTTTCATAAAAGTGAAAGCATCTTTCTAGCAAATAGCGAAGATGATGCTTTCACTTTTTATGGAAACCAACATGCCATAAATAGTTACATACACTGGTTATACTGGTTCCCCAAGGGGGCTAAATATGGATGATAGATTGTTGACCTCCATTTAATGATGCATACACGATGACGCAAAACCGAAAAGAAAACCAAATATTTATAACAGCGAAGCGAAGTGAGTATTTACAGTTTTCAGATGAGCTAGTTATACAGAGGAGAAATTGGCAAATTGGCAAACTAGTTTTGAATCTAAAAATACAGCTCTAAAAGCTCTGAAATTGGATCTAAACTTTGCGAAATCCGGAAAATCCTACTTTGCACATGCTAGAGAATCAAGCCTAATATTGGCCCCACAGACAGTCTAAAAATTGCATAAAGAGTCTTAAGGGCCCTAAAGACGGAAATCCCACTTTGAACAAAAGATGTCAGTCAAAGATTTGGTCTAGAAATCTTCAAAATTGACTGAGTTGGTTCGGCTGGATCCAATATGTAAGTAATGTAGCATGTGATATTGATAAGCATCTTCTTACATATTGGATCCAGCCAAAATCAACTCAATCAACGAAGACCGTAAAAATAGAAAAGAAGGCCAAATGTTTATGCGAGCGAAGCTTTCAGATGAAACTGATTTTACTTTAAAGATATATCAAAATCACAAAATTCTGGAACTGCAATTTGACTAATTTTTAGATTTTCTTCCAAAACTTGTTGGGACACCTGCATGCAGTACAAACTTTGATTATCTAAGCGAAGAAGTTCTTGCTTGCAAATTTGGAATTTGCATGTAATTCCCGTGGCGCCGTAACGAATTAACGATACTTGCTAAGCCTTTGAGCCTTCATTAGATGCAAAAGGAATTCTTTTTTATTAGCCAATAAAACAAATCAGCAAAGTTAATATCTTCCTCGACGACCACCACCTCCTCGTCCACCTCGTCGAAAACCGCGACTTCTATTCCGTTGATTGTTTCCTTGCTTGCCTCGTTGTCCTCCAGTAGAACCATCTTCGTCCACTAAAATAGAAATTATGTTTTATGGCCTCAAATTTCACGCTCAGTTGGTTTTAATAGAAAAATGTCATCTGCTGGTCAATTGCTTTTTTTCTGGTCTCGACAGAATAAATAAGGTACTTGGAAGACGATACTCAAGTGGTCACTAGACTTACCTATGAAAAAACATGAACAAGTCCTTCTCTAAAACCTCTTTACCTTCTCTTCTTACATACCATTTTAGATAATGTCTGATTTTCCAAAGTAAGCAAATAAGGATTTTGAATTTTTTTTGTTCAAAAAAATTCATCAAATTGAAGTGAGATCTGAAGCACTTAGCTAGAATATAAACAAACTTTCACGAATTTTTTCACCTTTCTTGACATTTAGAGATTTTGTTGCAAAATTCCTGTCTAAAACTTGTTTGGATTATTCGTTTAACAATTTCGAGTTTCGACGTATCTTACATTGGATTGAAGCTTTTTAGTGTACTTACCAACATTTCCCAGGTTTGAGCTGTATTTTCCCTGAGGAGGCGCATAAACCTTGTTATTACCCAGAGGCCGTTTCTTGCTATTACCCATCGAAGTAGGAGCTTTCAGAACTTTCTTGACCTGATCTCCTCCTTCAAAACTGATTGACTTCCTCTTCAGATTATTGGAGGTTGCTCCTCCAGTAGATGATGTTGACTTGGCGATTGCCTGCAATGCAATTGTATTGGGTTTGTCTAAAAACGGTACAAGTCAATAAGAAGAAATGAATTGACTTTACTTTATCATTTTGAGGTCTCCAAGAAACGATGATTTTGGCCTTGTAAGAGGGCGGTGAGTGGAACAAATCTTTGATGATAGAACTAATGTTTTTGGCTGATCGGTGAGCTGTCATTTTCTTCTTGTTTTCTTCTTTGTTGAGCTCAAGTCGATTTTTCCCACGAATAAATTCATCCAGTTTTCGAGTGTAGGCTTGAATGGTTAAGGCAAAATATTGCATTCCGGCCTTGAATTCCTTTTGTAGATCCGGATTATCCGCTAAATGCTCAGGAGCCTGTGCAGACATGGTATGAAATGCAAATAATAGGGATTCTAATTTGATGAAGTTCAAATCTTCCGTGTTGTTTTCAGCGGCATTTTGTTGAGGTACAGTTTCCAGGACGAGTTTGTACAAGGACTCGGTGGCTTGCTTGGCATTGCTATGAAGCCCAGTAAACATACAAACTTCACCCAGCAACTTGAGCATTGAATTTTGAACTTCAGCTTCGAGTAAAGACAATGAAGGCAAAACTTTTGTCGTCATAAACTCGGCAAATTGGGTGCTTTTCACTTGAGACTATAAAAGAAAATTATTTGTTTATCAGGATTAGAATTTCAAACTTGAAAAATTCGTCAAATTGGACCATTCATACGCTAAATAGTGCAAAACCAAGTCAATTTGACGAGAAATTTTCACATTACACAATTTGAAAAATGTTGTCAATTAAAATTCGTCAAATTGAAGAGAGTAGTATACTATTTGGCTAGAATGTAAACAAACTTTCACGAAAAATTGTAGACTCACAGAAAAATACGGCAAAGCTGAACTGGCACAGGCTAAAAATCGATCAACAGCTTCTTCGTCTCCGGCATCAAATTTGCCCAGTTGGCAAGAATGTGCAATCAATTCTACAATCATAGATTGCCCACTAATCGTTTTTGGCAGACAAGTTGCACCAAGCATGGACATAAACATATGGAACTCATCGGCAGTACAATCTTCAATTGAATGCTTGATTTCATCCAAAAGCACTGCTTCGGTATCCTTGGAGGCGATCAATTCCGACCCTTCAGTCTTCAATTTCAAATGCAAAAATTTGAGGGCGCGATCACGCACGACATCCCCTCCGTTACGAACTTGAGAAAAGAGTCCAATGAGTGTACCTTTGGCATCTCTCCGGAACAACGACATCAGAGAATTCTGTATGACAACAATCTCGTTTTTGTCTTCACTTTGTAAAAGTTGCGAAAGCACGTCCGCAATTTTGGGTAAAAATTCCTTCATTTCTCGACAGAGACTAGGAAGATCCTTGATGGCTTGTTTGCGTATATCCACATCTTCATCTTCGCACAAGTCTAAAATGGCGTCTAGCGCTTGATTAGCTAAATTGGGGAATTTAGCAAAGAAACGGGAAATGAATTGCGAAGATAGTTTCTTGGTATTGGTGTCTTGGCTTTTGACACCCAAAAGAATCGTTTTGTACTGGTCTTCATACTGAAAAAGAAAAAAGAAAATCCAATAAATTCGTGAAAGTTTGTTTACTTTCTTGCTAAGCACTGCAGATCTCACTTCAATTTGACGATTTATTTTTAAATCATGAAACCAGATGTGGTGAAATGCGGACTTTTTTTAAATGATTTTTTAAAATATTTAAGGTTTTTACCTTGGGGTAATCAGCGGCTTTTGCTGCAGATAAAGTCGATCCGCACTCGTACAAAGTGTCAAGGTTTGGAATAGCCATGATTTGTAAGTTTTGTTAGCGATTTTCGATTTAACGAAATATTTTCGCAAGTTTTTATTTGTATGTGACGCCGATAATATTTAGAACGTTAACTGAAAAGAGAAACGATTGAATAGCTTGTCGTTTACTTTCTAACGTGCGTCTTGATTTCGGAAGATTTTCATCAAAACGTCACGCAACCTTCTTAATAAAATATTGATATGTATGTTATAGCTAAACAAATTCTACATACCGGATGTCCCAACAAGTTTCGTACAGAAATTTAGCAAGAAAATCTCTAAATGTCACGAAAGGTGAAAAAACTCGGGAAAGGTTGTTTACATTTTAGCAAAGCAGTGCAGATCTCCCTTCAATTTGACGAATTTTTTGCCAAAAAATTTTTAAATTCTGTACGATTATTTCTTTGTTTTATTGCAACAGGATTTGTCTTTTTTGGCATGTACAGGGATATTATGTAAGTCAACAATATCGTCTTCCTCACTAGTGGCCGACCAGACGGAACGACGTCTGGCTTTCATGGATTCTTGAGCTTTCAAAACCAGTTTCGTGAGGTGCATGAAAGCTTCTGCGATGCCCACACCTTCTTTAGCAGAAACTGCATAAAAGTCGATTCCGTGTTTTGCTGCAAGTTGCCTTCCTTCCTGTTCGCTAACTCGATGCAGTTCTGGATTCAAGTCAGTTTTATTGGCAAGGATGATCTTTTGGATGATTTGAAATTCTTGCGTGTTTTCTGCAATGGCCATCATCCATTCTTCGATATTCTGAAAGGTTCTTTCATCGGTTACATCGTAAGCTAAGACCATTCCGGCTGCTCCTCTGTAGTAGGGTCGAATCAAAGTGCGAAATCTGCAAAAATAAGGGGGAAATATTTCATTACTTGGTCCTTTCAAGGTTTAAGATTACAAGTAAATAATTGAAGCTAATTGTTATATGAAAGCTTCTTACACGAAATATTTTCATTTTCATATCGTCCCTTCAAGCATCTTTGCTGTGGAATGTCTTATGAAAAAACTTCTGAAAATGAAAATCTAAGAATCGAAATATTTTCAGTTTCTATCGTATCTACATTCTACCATACCAGCTAGAACGCCATTGCAATGGTTCCTTGAAAACATAAACACTGTAATTACATATTCAAATTGGTAAATCGATCGTCATCTTGAAATTGAAATTGAATTAATCCAAATTATCTGACAATCATTAATAATCGGTTATTGAAATGTCAACATTCGTGAACCTTAAAACCAGTTTGCAAATTTCCATGTGCATACATCATATTCTAAATAACCATTTGAATCTACAATTTTAAAAGTATATTTCCTATGTTTAGTGGTATGGGAGTAAACAATTGGAGTAGTTTCTATATCTTTCAAAATAGAGTTGTCGAAACATTACACTACATGAATATCTACCAAATGTTCATGAAATATTGTAAAGATAAAAGACGAAATATTCGCATTTTAACTACAGTATCTAACGCCATCTGTGAAAGTCCAAGTGAACTACGCTAATTCTTCATGGAATATGGTCAACGGACGGACAGTGGTCACTGGCCACTCTACATATGTCCGCTAACGACAAGCAGGTGCACGTAAGTAGTCAAACAAACAACAAAGACTAAGAAGAAATCAATTTCAATGGTCAGTTGGTCACCTGCCATGCCTTTCATTACCTATCTTGTCCAGCGGTGTCCCAAACTTGCAGCATAACATTTTTGCCATCAATATCAACCATCTTTTCCAAAAAATCAATACCAATCGTATGAATGTAAGTGTTCAAAAATGCATCTTCAACGAAGCGTCTGAAAGCAAACATTATAGGATAAAAAGCTCTGGTCCTACTTAGTTTGCACTCACCTTGCAATCGAGGTTTTACCTACACCCGCATCTCCCAACATCATTAATTTGAATTTGTGGTCATATTGCATGGTAGCTGAGTTTTTTTTATTCTTCTTTTAATTTTGATAAACGTTTCTGTGTAGTACGTAATGGTTTCACTGATGTGGGGGCACAAATTGGGGTTTGTTTTCCAGTTGATTTTACTGAATCACTTTTGGCCTTGCTTTTCTTTTTTAATGTGATACAATTTTTCAAAAATTTTCAAGTTCAAAACTGATCAAAAATAGTTTGGGTGGGGGAATTTCTTCTTCATTTTGAAAATGGACTACAAAAAATTGTATTCTAAGAATAGGCTAGTAATGATAAAAAAATTGTTGGGTGTGATCGTAGGAGAGGCACTTATTTGATTCTAGGTTTTCTTTTGTTTCACTGAGCTTATCTTAGATAAGAAAATCAGTCGAGAGAGCACTTGACACACTGATACACTAAATATGGAATTTTGGATCAAAAAATCTGTTTTGTTCAAGGTTAGAAAAACATTTGTGAAATTGTCGAGGGGATGACTCATTACAATGTTGTATTATGTATCGCGTGTGCGCGTATTCGAGCACGCACATCTACTTTAAAAATCATAAATTCATAAAGTTTCGAACAAAAATTCCATTTTTAGCGCAGCATCGTGTGATCTGTAATTTTCTAAAGGAAAAAAAAAATCAAGACTGAAAATTAGACTAGAATTTTGAAAAAGTTATGGCATCTGCAATTCCACATTATTCATCAAAAAATGTTGTGTAACACAAAGTTATGATTCTACAATTGTTTCAGTAACGGCAGCAGAAACTGTATTGGAATTGTTCATCTGCTTGTCATTGGTAACATCCCCATTCAAACCATTGTTATTGTCTATTTCTAAGCATTCAGTGGAGGATCCATTATTTTTAACGGATGATCCATTGCTCAGATTGGTATTTGTTGTTGTTGTCACAGTACTTGAATCACATTTCGACTTGGGGGCAATCTGTCTTTTGATGGTGTTAAAGGATATCTCATCGTCTTCAGAGATGGAGGATGATTCTGATTCTTCACTGGCTGAGGATAATGGCCTCATTTCGGCCTTATCTCCTACACCACGCTCACCGCTTACGACATTGGGATTTTCAATCCCGTTTTGGGTCTGGCAATTTGAGGTACAATTGTTGGCTGACTTGATAGGAGACGAAAACTTGTTGATGATCTTGAAAGCGAGGTCACCGGAGGCTGGAGAGGGATGATCGGGAGGCGAAGTCTCGGCCTCGACCTCCGTTTGACAGCCGGTGGAGACCAGGCGTGGTCCGACACAAGGGTTGCTGTAGGAACCATTACGATGGGAAATTTCTAGCATTTCACGCAGACCCTGAAAAAATTGTGAAAAAATTCGTGAAACTTACATAGTGCAAATATCCTTTCATTTTGACGAGATTTTTACACAGAAAATATCAACATACCAATTTTGGTTTGTTTGATACTATAAACGCCCTCTGGCGGTAATTTTGGGTTATAATAAAACTAAAGTTGATCTTCCCTTATAAAAACCTTTTTTTGTGTGTTACTTAGGACTGACCATGACCTCAATACAGCAGCCATTTCAGACCCTACTTTTTTGTTGCGACTTTCTTGCGCGGAAGTAGTCAACAAAAAACCTTACCTTATTTTCTGTCACTAGTCGAGCCATAAGCTCTTGTTCTTTGTTAATGCTTTGTTCATCAATCTGGATGGATTTTTGCATCACATTGGCCATCTCGCAGATTTTGTCAGCGCGATCTTGCAACATCTAAATGAGAAATAATTAGTTTTAGACTTGAAAATCATCTTAGAGAATGTGGTCATTACTCTGGTATTTTCGTGGATTATCATATCTTTCTCCAGTTTAGTTGAGTTAATGAGACAAGACATGTGTTGCCTGTACTTTGACATGATAAGTTCAAGTACATTTTGGTGCTCCTCAAGTGCAGCACGCAGTTCTTTGTTTTCATGTTGGAGTTGTCGAATGTGTCGATTTTCTTGTTGGATTCCTATAAAATCAAACGTCAATTAAAACATTTCATTATCACGTTTCATCATCGGCATCGGCAGAGAACAAAAAGAAACGCAATTTCAAAAAATCCAGTTTCGTACCTAGAACAAGTTGGGCTCTAGGTCGGTTGTGAGCAATGTTATTGAGGCTCTCAATGTCCTCCTGGTACTGCCTCATGGCTTCAACTTCCTTGAGCACATCTTGAGCCGCAGTAATGATTGTGTCGGCCGAGGAATCGTGGTCTCGTAGCCTCCCCGTCAGCCTCTTGGCGTCACTCAAAAGCTGTTGAACTGTCAGCGACATTTTTCTAAACACTTTTGGTTTCTTCTGAGATCTCAAAGGTTCCGGCAAGGCCGAGTTTTCATGATTTTCTTTGACTTAATGGCCTCAATAGGGCTGTGTCCTCGAATTTTGCTGGCTTTTGCTTGAGAAACAGCTTACTTCTGGAGGACCTCGACTGAGTCGAGCGCGCGGTGGGAGGGAGAGAGCGCCGAAACAGCTGGGCGGATTTCACTTTTGGCAGAAAAGGCAAAGCAAGGCAGTCGAGGATGTAAAAACTATCCGATTAGTTTTTATGACGTTATGACATTTAGATGTAAAATTATACACTGCTTCAATCTTCAACAGTTTGACCCTTTTTGTTTTGACGAAAGAAACTTGTGACTGAAAAAAGTGAACTTTAGAAAAAATCGTCAAATTGAAATTTTTGATTTTTCTTAGATCTTAACCACAAAATTTCAGGCTTTCCATGAACTATTTAATTTAGATTTACACTTTGAAGAATTGTAATTTTTTATCGTTATTGAAAACAAAATATTCTGGTTAATTTTTGGAGATGTTTTGTATCAAGTTTGGATAATAAACTTAATTTTAAAACTAGGATTATCTATGCTTGAGTTGACTTAATTTCGAAGCGTTACGGTTTTGTTGACAAGACAAAAATACTTTGGAAAAACACGTCAATTTGCCGAAGTTTCGTCAGAAGTAAAATGTGATCAAAATGGGACATAAACCAGACCCTTTGATAAATGCCGCTTGGCGGTACTTGATAGGTCCTCTTATTAGTATTTGGTGGATTTTCACATATGCTGGCGTGGTCCTTACCGGTCTATGTACCTTAGCAATTATCCTTATTTTCATCTATTTGTACATCAAATTCAAAGTCACTAAATGTGGTGTTCGATATCCAAACGAGCTTGTCATAGGATTTTTTCATCCCTACTGTGATGCTGGAGGTGGTGGCGAACGTGTCTTGTGGTGCGGAATCCGTGCCATCCAAAAAAGGTCAGTTTTTCCTTGCTTACAAAAAATCCGATTTTCTAACGTTTGTCAACGATTTTTCAGGTTTCCCGCAGCCAAATTGATGATATACACTGGCGATGTTCAATCCAGACCTGACCAAATCATTGATAGAGCAAAAGAAAGGTTTAACATTGAACTACCCAATCGGAAAAATGTTTCTTTTATCTACCTTCATCGACGAAAATGGGTAGAAGCGTACATGTACCCATATTTTACATTGCTTGGACAAAGCCTTGGATCAATCTGGTTGGGTTTAGAAGCTTTGGAAAATTGTGTTCCTAACATCTTTTTAGACACCATGGGTTACGCCTTTACTTTACCTCTTTTCAAGTATTTTGGTGGCTGCAAAGTTGGTTGCTACGTCCATTATCCTACCATAAGCACAGACATGCTGGACAAAGTCAGATCGCGTGCATCTACATACAACAACAGAAATCGTGTTGCCAATAGTTACTATCTTAGCAATCTCAAGTTGATCTATTACAAAGTCTTTGCCTGGATGTATGGCAAAGCAGGTGGTGTATCTGATCTGACTATGGTCAATTCCAGTTGGACTGAGGATCATGTCAAGAGACTTTGGTACTTGACACCTGGAAATGACGTCCATAAGATTTACCCTCCTTGTGATGTACGACAATTCAAAGAGCTCAAAAGAGATCCTGAAGAAGATATCGAAGATGAAAACAAAGTCAAGACTATTTTGTCCATTGGACAATTTCGACCTGAGAAAGATCATGCCTTGCAAATTCGGGCAATGTTCGAGCTTAGGCAACTTATGACCGAAAGTGAGTGGGACCAGGTCAAGCTTGTCCTTGTTGGAGGTGTTCGAAATGCTCAAGATGAAAAACGAGTTCAAGATTTGAAAGACTTGTCCAGACACTTGGCAGTTGAAGACAATGTCCTGTTCAAGACCAACTTGACATTCGATGAGTTGTGTGCCGAAATGCAAAATGCATTCATTGGCATTCACACCATGTGGAACGAACATTTTGGCATTGCTGTAGTAGAAAAATTAGCCGCTGGACTTCTAACAATTGCTCATCGGTCTGGAGGTCCACTCATGGACATTGTCATTGAAGATGCCAACGTACGAAACGGCTTCTTGGCTGTCCACGATAAAGAGTACGCCGCAATGATCAATTTCATCTTGAACATGTCTCCAGAAGGCAGAATGGCTGTGCGTGAACGAGGTCGAGCTTCCGTTGATCGTTTTTCTGAGCAAGAATTTGAACGGAACTGGAATCGAGTTACTGAACCTTTGATCAGCCAAGCAATGTAATAATCTTATTATTTAGTTGTTAATAAATTGTTATTACCCCCTCTTTAAATGTAAACGAAGTTTCGCGATTTTTCCAATTTTTCATGCTTTTTTTCGGTAAGTAAAATTCGTCAAATTGAAAAGAGTTTTGCGCTCTTTCAATGTAAACAAAGATTCACGAAATTTTTCATGACTTTTTGCAGTAATCTTAAAAAACTGTTAATTTTAGTGCCAAAGTCATGCAATAATTTTGAGTCCTTGACATATTTTGATACTGATAGATTTATTGATGCGGCAATAAAAGTCTTTTAAAGAAATAATCGAATTGCACATTGATAAAATTGTGAGCAAATATAGCGATGATAATAAATATATTTAGTGGAAAGGCCACATGACAAGCTCTTTGTACTCTTCCACAGTCAATCCATTTTCTGCACACCCATGTTTCAATCTGAAAGAAGTGAGGAATGGAGACTTTAGACATTGGTGATCGTGAATTCTTTGAAAGTAGATGTACCTGAACATAGCAAATGCAAGGCCAGTATTATGCCAAAAATACAGTCCTAAAAATATCAAAATGTGCCACCATTGATGGCTATGCCCAATAATATCAACCAATCCTGGAACCAATCTCTCGGGAATCCTGGTCACGTAGAAAAAGAATGCCAAACCACAAATAAAGTACATGAACACGATCCTTGGAAGCATGGCAGACACCAAAGAATGACTTAGTCCTTCCGGATGTAATAGGATCCAATGCAAGGTGGGAACTATCCCATAAATGGCCCAAAAGAAGAATAAGCCCAATCGTTTCTTACTGCAAGGAAAAATCAATTTTAGTTTCATTTTAATTTTCTGTCAAAAAATTCGTCCAAATGAAAGGAGTTTTGTCCTCGATAGCATGACTGTAAACAAAGTTTCACGAATTTTTTCAAGGTTTTTTTTACTAATGCCAATTCGACTTTTCGTTGCACAAGTTATAAAAACAACGCCATCTAGCGTACAAAACTGACATGAAGTCAGTTAAAATTGAACATTACCTATTCTTAGTCAAAATGAAAGGAGTTTTGCCCTCGATAGCATGACTGTAAACAAAGTTTCACGAATTTTTTGAAGGTCTTTTTTACTAATGCCAATTCGACTTTTCGTTGCACAAGTTATAAAAAAAACAACGCCATCTAGCGTACAAAACTGACAGGAAGTCAGTTAAAATTGAACATTACCTATTCTTCTCGTCTTGGAATCCCGGAATAAATTGAGCGATGGTGGCTACGATGAATAGACCTCCAACGGTGCTTAAATAAAAGTCTCTCCAAAAAGGCTGGCACCAAAAAGCATAGTAAATCCCTGAGAGATAGGTGGCTAAAAGGCCCATAGTGATGCCCAAAAGGTCCAGTGTTAGGCAATTTTCAGACACTTTGGGAGAATGGCAAGTGAATGTATGGTAAAAGGAAGACAGCACCATAGTTAGCTGCAAAGAAAAAGAAACTTTTAAAACATTACTGCAGACATTCTAAATTGCTTTCTGTCCACTAGCTTTCGTATTTGATTTAAAGATTTGCAACAAAGGAAAGAAAACTTTGCATTTCTAAAGCTTTAGGGTAACTATGGCATACTTTCAAGGAGAAACTTTAACTTTAACTGTTGTCAAGGACACCTGGAGTTTTTTGTTCATCAACAGCTGTATTAAAAAAAAAATATTACCAACAACGCAATTTTATTTTTTCTTAAGTGAAAATGTCAAATCGCGCAAAACTAGAATTTGAATTGTTTGTTAAAAAATCGTAAAAATTCGTCAAATTGAAGGGAGATTTGCAGTTTTACCTAGAATGTAAACAAACTTTCACGAAAATTTTTTTTATCACCTTTCATGACATTTTGATGATTTTCTGCTAAATAAAAGTTACTATTTTTCTATTTTTGACACATTTTCTTATCATTTTTAGGAAGCATTATTGTCAATCAATTTCGTATTATCAGAAGTTTCCGCTGAAATGTCATTGGATATGTTATGCTTGACTTACTTGATAGCAAATGATTAATGTGCATAGCACAACAAAATCCGAAGAAGTCACTTCAGAAACGTCTTGAGGTATCAACCACAAAATATCTTGACAGAACAGACCGACAAAAAATAGGAATCCCAAAAAATGTGACCAAATATTGATGGTTTCATTATGCAAAAGTAAAACACTCTTCAAACATCCAATGACCGAAGTTCTGTCACGGTATCCAGTCAAGATGAAGGGATTGTGTCGGTAGATGTCTTCAACTTCGGTGATTTTCAACAGTCGAACATCACTTTTTAACCAGTGCATCAATGATTTAGCCATTGTCTTTTACTTCAATTTCTGTCTTTTCCAGCTGATTTTCCCATCCCAACTAGAGTAGAGCTACACAGTTTAGCCTTGGTAGCGTGCGCGCTATTGCATGCACGGCATCTAGCGGCTAGAGCCGAACCGTGCACATGTCTGTCTGCCTCCGCTTCTGCTCCACCTTGTACAACGCTGCAATCCCAATGTCCACTTCTCTTCGTTGTACAAAAGAAAGCTCCCTGGTTAGCTTCTAGGTAGTGGAGACAACCATGGTTATGGCTGCTGGCACGACCTCTCCTAGCATTAAAGGCTGATGTGTCCTGCAAATATGAGAAAGGGACCTGTACTAAGTGTACTTTGGACCTCAGAAAGGACCTTTGAAATACAGTCATGTGCGATAAACTTCGAGTTTTATTGTTTGCTTATGTCGTCAAACTCGTCATATTTAGACTAAACTTTGTTCCAAAAATATCAGTAAATATCAATTAAGATGAAATACTAAAGTAAATATCATAAAAGATTAGATGGCGTTAAGTTATAAACCCTTCAATTTCTACCGATTCTAACCGTCCAAAAATTCAACATTTTCACGAGTTTTTCCACCAAATTTTTTTTTGGCAATTTTTCTCGTGAAATCAAAGCTGTCAACAGCTAAAAAGTCCAAAACCACAACATTTTCACGAGTTTTCACTTAAAATAATTCGACAATTTTTCTCGGGAAATCAAAGTTGAATAATCTAAATTTCTTTGTTCATTTTAGACAAAGACAAGTGTTTTATACTTTGCATCTAAAAAAAGAGGCTTCACCTGTGCTGTGATATGACGAAAAATCAATAAGGAAAGTCACAGGTGCAGATGATGAGGGACCTTAGGTGATAATCACACTTGTACTAGCGGGTGAAGCCGCTCCTATGTTAACCGTTACGGATCAATAGTAGGGAGACACACTGTAGTGGTGGGAAGGGGACCTAAGAAGTAAGGTTGCTGAAGCAGCAGCTGAATTCGAAAGCTGCTACATGTCTATTGATCCACTTGCAGCAGGCAGCGGCAGCGCTAACGCTGCTCCCTTAGTCAACCACGACGGTTGCAATAGTCACCAAAATCAGACCGCTTGGAACACTCCTTGCAATCATGGTAGCATTGCCTTGCTCCATTTGTGAGGCTAAATTCGACAATGCAAAGGACTTGGGAACGCACATTTTACAACAACATTGCAAAGATGTACCATCATCAACGACATCTACTGAAGTCAAGAAAGAACCGGTGGAAATTCAAACGGAAAAGAGTATAGTCATGGATGTGGATCCACTTGTGGTTGAAAAGACAGAAGAGACTATTACTCCGGTTGTGCCAAGTACACCTAAGGAGATGGATGAAAGTTTGGATGATACCATCTTGCCGGTTTTGCCTCGAGCTGCAACCATGGAAGAAACTAAGCAAAGATTTTTGATGTACAATTTACCGGCTGATCCACCCAATTTCATGAGGTACTTTTTAGTAATTTTGATAAATATAGTTTTTAGTGAAAATATCAAAACCATTAAATTAGAATATTTTTTTTTTTTCTGAAAAAAAAATCGTCAACTTAAAAGTGACATCTGCACTTAGGAAGAATGTAAACAAACTTTGACGAATTTTTTCGTCTTATTTGATTTTGAGAATTTTTCAAATCTTTGAGTCCTTAGGGAAAAAAAAATCTGTGAATTTAGTTTAAAATCGATGGATATTAGATTAAACGCCATCTAACCAATTTTAACTTTCTTTCAAAAGGTATGTCTGTCTTTTATGCTCCAAATTGTACACATCCCGCTACAACATCCGCATGCATTTGAACACTCATTCGGGACGAAATGTGCATACATGTCCTTATTGTAGCATTCAATTCATCAGCCGTCAAAGCTACGAAAGTCACTTGAAATCTCATACCGACGATGATGACTCAATCATATCTGTGACAGAACAGCAAAAATCCGGATTGCAAATTGTCTCTGTCAAAAGTATTCCGAATTTTGAAGCTTCAGGAAATAATTCATTAGAAGAAGAAGAAATTCAAATCGAACCTGACTTAGTCATTGATGAACAAAAAGAAGAGAAAGCCGTTCATACATTGCCAATGACCGCTCCAACCAAACCAGCATTGGTCATCAGACCATTGAGTCAAATGCAAGTCGCATTTGAAAGTCAACAATCACCACTCAAAGGACCTCCTGTAAGCTACAATTGTAGCTTTTGCAATACTAAACATGGATCTCAAGACCTTTTGCTCAAGCATTTGAGTCAACATCTCAACTTTCACGGAGCTAAACCTTCAAATAACGACTTAGAAAAAGGTTACATGAACTTCAATGTACCTTCGCAAATTCAAAAAGGAGCCATGAAAACCAAACACATGTGTTTGTCATGTGGAAAATTATTCGGTAAAGAACCTCAAGTCAAAATTCATCTCAATGTTCATTACGGTGACAACATTTACAATTGTCGATTTTGCGAAAAAGTCTTTGCCAGTTACAATGCCTTTGAAGAACATGTCAAAAGTCACTCCGAGGAATACAAATTCAATTGCAAATTTTGCCACACTTCATTCATCAATAGGAATGTCATGGTCACTCATCAAAGATCTTGTTCGTTCAATACTGAAAGCACAGCAGAAGGTGACAATCCGGATCAAGGATCCAATTCTTCATCGCCACCAGAAAAGAAAATCAAGTTGGTCTTGAATGGAGATGACTTGAAAGACTTCATCAAAGCCAAAGACGAAGAAATGTTGTATCAACAGCAAAGTCAAAGTTCAACCACATTGACCATTGTACCTGTCTTGAACAATAATGAAGCTATTGATGACAACGGTGTGGTCAAGCAAGTTGTTCGAAAACGGGCACCTATCTTTCCATTTGAACCTGAAGATCATTACATACCTGATAATAACTCAAACAACATCATTCCCAAAGAAGAAATTGTTCCTGCACCAACTGCTATTGAAAGGAAACAAGGATATTGTCTAAGACCATTTAGGGAAACTGGACAACAAAGGTACATTTGTACAGTGTGTGGAAAACATTATACAACCATGTATAATATGAGACAACATAGGAACATCCATACTGGCAGCGGTTTGCATTGTTGCCGGTATTGCGGAAGAAGCTTTACTCATAAGCATGTTTGGGAGGTAAGTTACAACTTTAATTTCACGTAAAAACTACGACTTTTTTTGTTGAGAAAAAATTCGGGAAAACACAACAGCCCTGCATTGCATAGCTGTTGACAACTTTGATTTCACGAATAAAATCTAAATTCTACATTTGGATTTGATATGGTAAATCAATAACAATTTTGATCATTTCAGACTCATGAGAGGATCCATACTGGTGAAAGACCTTTCAGATGTCCCACATGTCCCAAAGACTTCGCCGATAGAAGTAACTACAACAGTCACAGAAAACTCTGTGCTTTGAGCTTAAAACAGAAGACACCAAACAGTCCAACAATCACAACAGTATCTAGTCTGCAATTCTAGTCTATTTTTATTTTGTTGTCAATATAGTGCCATTTTATTTTTTCCTAATGTAAATCTAGTCAATAAAAGCTTACCCAAATTCTAAAGAAGATTTCGTCAATCTCGTCGTTTCATTTTTCGCTGTTTTTTCCGTCAAAGCAACGCGGGCATGCGCAGCAGCTCAGCTTTGTTATGACAGTTGACACAAAAACTGAATCAGCTGAATTTTTGGCCTTCGAATGTGTTGCGTAGTGTTGAGAAACTCGAGAAACCTGAAACAAAGAAGTCTTCACAAACTCTGTGCTTGAGAACACGTGCAGAAGAACCTGAAAATTGTTACAAGATGAAAATCCTCATTCTTTTGGCATTAACAGCGCCGATTCTGGCAATTCAAAAATCCCTAAATCAATCAGAAGTAGATGAAAGCCAATGGAAAGTCGGTGACTGTATTTTAGCCAACTTCACATTGGACATTCAAGTGCACCTGAACAAGACACAACCTAATGCAACTACAGTAGTAAACATTCCTCAAGACGCTAAAGTTTTGCCACGATCTCATTGCGGAACCAAAGACAACCCGGATCTTCAAGTTTTGGCATTGGGATGGACTGTTCAACCGAAAAATGACACGACTAAGACCCTTTACAGAGAGATTTCCATCAGTTTCAAACGAAACACTACTCTTGGATAGTAAGTCATAACCGTCAAAACCTGATTTTTTTTGCTGCTCAAGCATGTGATTTTTTTCAAGCTCCTCAAAAATCCAGTTTTTCTAACTTCCTTTTTGTCATTGTTTAATGTGAAAAAAACTCGTCAAATAGACTTGGTTTTGCGCTATTTAGCTTATGAATGGTGCAATTTGACGAAGTTTTCAAGTGTAATTACAGTTTGAAAATAACTCGTCAAATTCAATTTTGATTTTTCAGTTATGGAGTTGAACGCTTTTATGGCAACTTTCAAATGGCCAAGTGGGAATTCAACAACACGAAATACTTTTCTAATGTGACTGTGGATACTTTTGACATGCCAAAGTTGTTGTTTCATACACCTTTAGACCAATCTTTCACTTGTCCGATGTGGGGAAACACTTATTTACTGTCTCAATTACATTACCGACCAGCTCCTGTGCAGCCTACCAATTTGCTTAATTCTACTGTCACCTCGACCATTCTCAGATTTGATGCTTTTAGAGATGAGGACTTTCCCTATTCTGGATTTAGGGTATGATTTTCTATTGTTTTTTGAAGTAAAATATTTTGATTGACTTCACTTTTTCAGACTGCAATGGATTGCTTGTACGAGCCCAATGATATTGTGCCGATCGCTGTTGGCATCGCTTTGGCTGTCTTGATCGTTGTTGTTCTGGTTGCTTATATTGTTGGACGGAGGAGGCAGCAAGCGAGAGGATACCAAAGTGTCTAGATTATGCACCTTTTAAAATCTCAGCTTAGTAACTTAATAGCGCAAGAAATCATGTCAGAAATAAATGTGATCTCTATGATGATACATTATTCTAATGAAACTCTTTGAGTATCGAAAAGGATTTTTTTGTTGTTGCAGACTTTGTAGCTTTTCTAAAGCGTGTATCTACAGAATATGAAAATTGTCTCAAAACGAAAGTCTCTTTCAAACAGAGCAATTGATAATCTTGATACTACTACATACTTATAGACCGACAGCAAAAATTGAGTCATCTTCTTGAAACGTTTCTGTAGTGTATTTAGGAAAATATTTCATATTGATCAACCACTTTCAGTTTTTAGTGATGTCTCAAAACTTTTTGGAGATATTGATCACGCCACTGGGTCTAATACTCGATATTGAAACCGCCTTATTTTAAAAGCAAGATGATTTCAAAAGGAAGGAGCATTGACTAGACACTAAGCCATCTATTGATGCTAAATCGAAATTCATTTGAATTGCAAGTAAGCAGTAATGGAGAGCGAAGCGAATTTTGTTCTGTCAGATACTTGAATCAGCACTTCACTATCTTGAAACCTGAGACAGACACTACGTTTACAGATGGCGTTATTCTTCCTGTATGAAACAAATCTGAAATAATCTATCTCTAATATTACAAAGCAAAGGGTTATTCACTATCCTCCAAATATATCGACAAGAAGCTTATTGTATATTCAATCCGAACAAAGCCATATTGTTTCAGTCACTAACATATTCGTAATGTCTAATGATGGAAACGTTGCCAAAGTCTTTGAATCTCTCAACTGTCAAAATTACCAGAATAGTCTTTTACATAAGCATCTTCTACGGTACTTCTTGTTGTAGCCTTATCATAATTCATAAGCCTTTTAAAACTTGTACCAACTAAGAAAAAGGCTACATCCGGATATCGATACTATGCCCTCTTTGGATTATTAGATGGAGACATCCTGATTCTGACCCCCTTTTTCAGACTATCAAAATTGCTATCATGCAGTATAACGAAGAGTGAAGCAATTATTGTGCTATTCAATGCTTGATTCAGCACTTCACTAATTGGAGCATCTTGAAACCTGAGACAGACATTACGTTTAGAGATGGCGGTAGCTTCATTTCTGGATTTCATACTCGAGTCTTCGCCAGCCTTGGTAAAGATGTAGGCCACACAAGCAGCAGCTGAATTTTTCAGAAAGGTTAGATGCCGCAGCGCTATTATGTATGCACTATTCTTACACCCTTGTATGCGTTAAGGGAGGCACCCAATTGAAAGTACTAGGTAACCCAAAGTAGTATGTAATGTAGCAGTATACCCAAAGATTTTTTAATGTTTCGTAACTCCATTCATAGTAAATGTCTTCTCTGCATGCCAAATAGTTTTCAGTGTAATTTAGCAGTATGCTTAGCTTTTTGGATTTGGATCTTGTTGGATACACTTTTTTAGAAAACATTTTGTCCTTTTGGTCCATTCTATTAAGGCACTGAAACATTGTTTCCATTGCTACTAAGTTATAAAAGTAGTCATTTCTGACATAACATTCTTTGTGGAAATGTTTGAAATAAGGAGGGTTGTCACAATGCTGAATCTGGAAGTCATCTCCCTCACTAGGCTCGGCACATGCATGTTGTAATTTGCAGTATTCTTGCTCGTTGTAACCGTTACTATAGCAAATACAATTAAGTAAAGAAATAAAAGGGAAAATAGTGACAAAGCTTACTCCTCACAATTTTCTGTCTCGAGAGAAATAGAAATTCCGCGGCAAAATGTGTCATCCAATAATATTTTTGAACAGGTGTATTCTCCCTTCCAATTTTGACATGGAACTGAATTGTTAAATGTATCTGTTACGTGACAGATCCCTTGATGATAGAAGGGTTGGATTTCAATTGTTCCATTTATGCATGTTACATCTCCTACAAAAGTTTCAATTACTTACTTGAAATCAAACACTAGGTACATACAATGCAATGTGAGGTTCAAGCTTGCAGTTTGTGTCAGATATGCAAACAAAATCATTTTCATAACTGATTTCAAAACTATTTTCGCCACAGTTACAAATTTGTCCATAATTTGAAGCAATATTTCCGCAAAGTAGGTCAGAGTTAGTGAAGTTCAAACTTGTTACCCCTATAAGCAGTATAATTCTAAGCCGAATCATTCTGAATGACTAAATTGAAGAACTGCGGGAAGATGTGATATCCAGGATGACCTAAACTTATCATTATCAAAGCTTTGAGCTATTTCCCGCTCTGTTTGATTTGACATCAAAGTCAGGCAGCGCGCAACGGGGATTGACAACGATGTTGTTCTTATTTTCTGTGTTAAAGGCCAAATTAAAATGATGATGTCGTTACATCGGAATTTAAAGAATAATTTTCTAGCATAATCTTAATCTTAAATAAAAAATACTGCAAATAAATTTGCTGTCTTAGACCGCGAGAAGTGTCTATCTAAACTCTAAAATGAAATTAATCAAGTAAATCAACAAATTCAAAGGGATCCTGAACTTGGAAATTAAAAAGTCGCTAAAATTCTTATTTTTAACAAATCTGAAGCTGAAGCGAAATAGGGATGACACATCACTGGAATTCCCTACGTTTATCAATCTTGGAAATTCTAATTTCTTAACGAACTCACTTCCTTTCCAGAACAATCCTGGAAGCTCGCTAACCTGGAGTATTATCTTAAAAAATCCCTCTGACATTGACTCATTTCTAAAATCCCAACTTCGGTGATAAAGTCGCATTATAAATACTCCAGTAAACGAATCTAAAATTCAGTTGTTTAGAAACTGTCATCTACCAAAAAAGTAAGTAAAAGCGAGTATCTACAATCTAAATAGTATCTAATATGCAACACCTAATACAAATCTGACTTCAGATGGCCGCACCTGCCGTACCTGAAAGGTTTGAAATGACTCAAGGATTCCGCAACAAACATATCTTGGCGGATGACGACTTCGATGCCGAAGATTATGACCAAAAGGCAGCAATTATACAAAGAAGATATGACATAGAGGGGGGGGAGGAACATGAATATATCTACCTCAAAGCAAGCGAAGTGAACGAACTGATGCAAACCGCGAATTGGGATTGCTACGTTTGCTACAAGGGTAGGAAAAGACGAACACAGAACACATTCAAAACGAACACAGAGTGTTCGTTGTGTTTGGCATCCCACTATGTCACCAAGAGAAAAGTGACGACATATGTGGTAACCAAATACAATGAATTTCAAGACCAGTTCAAGACCAAAACTGATTACCTCTATGTCGACTGCTTTGAAGACAATGTCTACCGTGCCTACCATATGCAAGAAGGTCATCAATAGGTGCTTGGACAATTTACACACCAACGGCTTCAACGCTATCAACATTGACCCGAACTTCAAGAATCGAAGAATGCTTCGATCATAATCATACTTTTAAAAAATCTGATCAAGTGATCCGAAAAAAATACAATAAATTATCGGTTATGAACGTTATGAATAGAAAATGACGTCATCATAATTATATTTAGCGCTTTGAAAAACCATTTGAGTTGATAGAGTTCCAATTTTGTCTCTCACTCGCGTTGTCCTACCATTTAGGATCAGATGAAAATCAAAGCATCATGTACTTGCCAAAAATCTTATTTTGGAGGGGTGCGGCACCGCACTGGCTTTGTATTTTGCCGAATGGAGATATCACCTGTTTTACATGTAGGTATGCATTTTTAAAGAAACACTAAGGGCCTCCTCAGTAATCATTCTGAACTTGGAAGGTAAAGTCGCTAAAATAATTTCAAATACAGTTTTGATTTGATTTTACTCAATTTTGCATTAAAATCTGACTTTAGATGGCCGCCGCACCTGCAGCATTTGGATTGACTCAAGGATTTCGTGACAAACATATCTTGGCGGATGACGATTTCGATGCCACAGATGATGACCAAAAGGCAGAAATTGCACAGAGAAGATATGACATAGAGTAAGTAGCTTTAAAAGTCTTTGAAATTGAAAGTATTCTAATATGATATTCCTCTTTTAAAAGTGGGAAGGAACACGAATGTACTTACCTCAAAGAAAGCGAAGTGGACGAATTGATGCAAACCGCGAATTGGGAATGCTACACTGAGAGATGGGACGATGTCAAAAAAAGGAAAACTTATGTCTATGTCACCAAGAAGAAAGTGACATATGTGGTGACCAAATACAATGCATACTACACTACAAGTGACAAGTTCAAGACCAAAACTGATTACCTCTATGTCGACTGTTTTGAAGACTTCACTGTCTTCCACATGCAAGGAGGTCAAACAAGCATTAAACTACCTAGTTACGCATTTTAAAATAAGATATTTCTTCATTTCAGGTCATTGCTGGTATGATCTTCATAGTATATGGCTACAAAAAAGAAGCTGAAGGGAAACCAGTTCCGAAGAGCAAAACAGTCCTTCGGATCCTTGGTTTTTTAATATGCCTCTTGAACGGTGGCGCATGCGCAGGAGGATTTGCTATGGACTAAGATCAATTACAGCCCGATACAGCAGATACATAATTTTGTAACTTTGCTAAATCCTTTTGCCAATAAAAAAACATCTATATAATAAATCCTCAACCTCAGTTTGTGTGTCCGTCACACCCTGTATTTCTGTATCTATTTTGGACGTTGTGGTGAAAAAATATGTACTAGGTACAACAAATTAGGATATCAGGATCGTTTGGGACATTTCACAAATGGGTAAATTGCAAATTACAAACGACCTTTGGTACTACACATGTACTTAGCACACGGTTTTATCCCTTTGACTGAATTTTCAGTTTCGGTTGGGTTTTCCGGTTTCGTTCCGAAACTGGACTTTCTTCATTCACGTACCCAGAAAATCCTTTGACCCATTTGACCCCTGCCTTGAACTTTCCTTTGGCCCCTTCCCAATACGAAGATGTTGGTTGGGGGATGGTAACATTGTTGTGATGGTAAATCTGGGTCTTCTTAGGGTCTTCAGAGATGAATTCGCGTATCTCCTGGCCATATGTTGGCAAATTCATAAGTTTTTCCTTCAAATCCACGATATCTTGAGCAGTTATGGACAGTTTGGACACCCGAACCAGTTTAGCGAGGGTATTTTTCTGAGTTCTAAAAGACTGAAGACGCAATTCATAAGACTTTATCAAATCTTCATTACGCAATTCCTGCGGTTTCTCTTTTTCCTTCTCAATCAAGTGGTTAATGTATGGTTCGTAGCCATCATTGATTGGTAGCAAACTGTTTTCCTTCAAAAAGATAGCAAACTTTACTTGTGCATCTTCAACAGCTTTCATATCTTCTTCAATGGCCACTTTCTTCTTTCTTTGGATTTCTATGGCCACTGCAAGCTTGTCTTCTTCGGTTTTAGCTTCGTTCAATTTCATCTTTACATCTTCATTGACAACTTGCATTTCTTCTAACTTAGGGGTGTAACGGATATGCAAATGGTCGCTATAGGAGCAGCCACAACAGTTACAATAGTTAGATGGCCATGGTAGACAGGGTTTATTTCCGCGAAAGAGAAAAGCACGACATCTAAGCAGTTTTCCATGCCCAATACTTTCAGCATCGACAATATCGCCAAGTGAGCAATTTTGGTGGCAGACTTGAACATAATTTTTTTGCGTGAGTTCACTGCCAATTATTGGCACGTCTTCGGCACAGGCAAGACAAACTGTGTTTGGATGCTCAAGGGGGACTCTCTTAACTGTAATTCCTGTCGAGTAAAGATCCTTTTCAAGGTCTTTAGTCAATTTGTCAGAGTGCTGTATTTTGGCTTCGAATCCCTCCACATGCTGTTTGGAGAGTTCCATAGCTTCAATAAATCGTGCCAATGGGACAGACAATTGAAGACATATTTTTCTGGCTCTATTGACTGATGTAGTGTCTTCAACTTGGTGAGGTTTCATGCTGATAACTTTGTTGAAAAGATTCCTTGAAAGTTCAGCAGCTTGATCCCAACTTGCCGCATAGATATTTCTTTGTTTATAATTTTCTTCAACAAGATTGTTGCTAGCCCTAGCAAGGTAACGGAAGGCTTCATTATCAAAGCAAAACCAATTGCTAGGAGTACACACTAATCCATCTTTTTCGTGATCCTTGATCATGTGTTGAAGAGGTCCAAGAGTGTCTCCAGGACGGTAGTCTGTGCCTCGAGCATTGGTAAACACCCACAAGATGTTCCTTGCAGCATCCTTGTGCAAATAGGTCAAGAGCTCCTTGACACAATAGTTGAACATGACTCCTAGCCTGGCATTATTAGGTTTCAATAAGATTGCAATGGCATGCAGTTCTTTGTATGACATGATGTGAGTCAATATCTTGTCAAAGTTCTCTTTGTCTTGTTTGTCTCCACGGGTGTCACCAATCCCTGGAGTGTCAATGAGGTTGATAAAGCAATTGCCAGCTTCATACCAGAACTTGAAAGCTGTAACCCCTTGAGTCACAGATTTCCCCTTAGTATTGGAAAGCTCACCATCAGTCAGTTCTTCGGCCTTTGCTCCATCCATGTTGGTTTTAACTTTAATTGGGACTTTTTTACCTTTATCATCAACATAGGTGAACTCAGCTGGTAAGACGACAATTGGACCACTAGCAATTGCTTCCTCCAAGTTGGGAAAGTTGATGTAGTTTGCAATACCATTGATCCAAGTTGATTTTCCAACTCCTGTCTCACCCAGGATCAAAATGTTGTACTCCTTCACTGGCATCAAGAGGTCCGTCTGTTCCTTCAACAATTGTTTGTCTGTGTAAGGTATGTAAGCAAGACCATGGTGGATGGAACCACACTTGAAGACAAGAGAGGATCCAATCGATTTCTCGCATTTCATGCAAACTGAAACCTTCCTCTGTATGTCAAACCAGATGTCGCTCTTACAAGCCTTACATTGCCAAGTTTGCAATTCTGATTTGCAGGAACCACTGTTCCCGGTTTTAGGGCAACGTACTTCTAATTTTGCCCTGTTTGGTGAAACATCATAGGAAGGACAAAAAACTCCCACAGACATGTCAATCAAGTTTAAGGTTGAGTCATAAAGAAACTCCTCAAAAATATCAGATGTCACAATCTTGCCAAATTTTCTTTCCTCTATCTTGAGATCTCCTTCCTTTTGGCATAGGTTCAGGTCAATCCAATAAAACAGGATGTCTTCATCTTGGTTGACAGATTGCTTCAGTTGCATGAAACATTTTCTGTACTCATCAGACTTCTCTTGGTGCTTGAAAAACTTAGTGTACAAAACATAATCGTGGCCATTTAGATTGTCTGGCAGAGGATCGTCTTGTTTCAAGACAATAACACCATTGTTTTCGGCTTCTTGCGTGAGATTAATGAATTTCAAAGCAATCTTGAAAGGAGCAATGTTTTGTCAACAGAGAATAGAAATCCGGATTGATACTCCTTAATCCATGCATCAAGAGGTTGAGTATCCCCTGATCCAGATCTGACTTCTTTCAGTGCATCTTTCAATCTGGATTGCAGTTTAGCCCTCTCCTGTTCAGCGTTATTCAAAGACTTGTGAACTTGCTTCAAAATTTCAGATGGAATCAAATCCTTGCTCTCATTCAACTCTGCATAAAAGCTACGAAGCTTCAAGAGATTTTCCTCAATCTCTTCGTAATGGTACATGATCATTGTCAAAGTGTCCTGACCAAGGCGGTTGTAAATTGCATTAGTCTGGACTTGAAGCTTGAACATTTTCCTCAACTTGGACAAAGGAGTCAAAGTGACTTTGATTGGCTTACCTTGCCCATCACCTGAATTTGCCACAAGTTTGGGTAGCTTTCTCATGCATTCAATGGCACCTTCAAAAGTGATGGGAATGTCCATTTCACCATCATTGCCAACATCACATTTCCAGTTGTATTCAAACTTCACGTCTTCATCTTTTGAGTCCTCCTTATAATCAGCCTCTATCTTTCCTTCAATGCTGAAGGCTTTGCCCAGCTTTTCAAACTTGGCTCCAAGAGAACCTTGAATGGTTCTTTCATGCTCATCGTTGGAAAACTCGTACTTGGCAGTGACCAACCCATTGGCACCATAAGCAATTGCAGTCACAACATGAGTAGCATTTTGATCCTCTTCCTCCAAGACATCAAAATCAATGAAGTTTTTCAAATGCCTCAGTTGAATTTCCTTTTCAACAGTTTGCATCCGGAAAATCAGTGTCATCGAAGAAGAGTTGACCTTCTTTTTAGTATCATTCAGGAACTTTGCAGAAGGCCCTGACAAGCTTATCAACCCTCCAAGGATGCTGGCTGATAGTTCTCCTTCAATGTTGAAAAAATCATGCCTGTCTTTCAGGCTCTTGGAAAGGGAAAGGTCATAGCTAGTTTCGTCAATAGGAAATTCTTCAACCTGGTCTTCCGGTAGCTTTTCCTTAAAGATGATGTCGCTCTGAAAAAAGACCCATATTACACATTTTTGAAGCAAGTTCACACTGTAATTTCTAAAAACTTATCATATTACTTTGGAAACTTCATTTTCTCGATTTCTTGAGAAATTTTGGTTGCTTGATTGGTTTCTTAGCAATCATTCCATTGCTTGGTAACTCTTGGTTGGTTCATTTCTTCAAGCTGACAATTGATATGATCCTTTAAAAGCAAATGGCAAAGAAAGTTAGAAAAAAGTCAGTACACAAAACTTACCAAAACTTGATCGTTTCGGACATCATAAAGTTGTCCAACCTGCACCGAACGACCCAGTGTGGCACGAGTTATAGCTTCAGTGTCAACAAGGGTAGATTTACCCGTTCCAGTTTTTCCAATGACCACCATGCGCTTTTCGTTTGAAGACATTCCTGGTTCTTTGAGCACCTCTTCTGCTAGGTTTGATAATCTGGCATTGAGTCGTTGTTCAAATCCACTGACAAGAGTTTCATTGAATTGTTGGACTTGTTCAAGTCTACCTTCGACAGTTTCATTGACTTGTTCAAATCCACTCACAACCGTTTCATTGACTTCTTCAAATCCATTTCCAATAGCTTCATGAACTAGGTCAATTGGAGTACGATACATTTGTAGAATTTCTTCAATTAACTTCTCCTTCTGGGCAGTCAAATTTTCATACTGGTCGTGTTGTCTTAGAGTATACACCCAAAAAATTTGAGTATACTGAGTAAAGTCTGTCTTGGTTCCAAATGCATGACGATATAAGTATTGGTCGATATCATCCCCACATGTCACATCATTGATATTGATTGGTTTATCAAATAGATCGCTTGTCAAGTACTTGTCTGCGCGAGTTTTGATGGTGCCACCTTGGCCATGAAGTTTCCTTTCGGATACACTCTTCGTAAACTCAAAATTCGAGCTACCTTTTTGAATGCATTCGAGAATAAGCTCCTTACTCAAATCCAGGTCCTTTTCGTGATTATTTTCCACCATCACCTCCAAATAGTGAAAAAACCTCCTATAAGGGAACATCAACTTTAGTTTCAATATGTAGAAAATGTATGTTTTAAATAACATAAAATAAACTATGTTAAATAACATAAATTGAAGCTGAACATTACCTATTTGCATCAAGTGCCAATTTCTTCATTGCATTTTCCCAAGAATCTTCAAGATCTTGCAAAAGATGGAAGAATTGGAGGTTTCGGTTGATGAAGAATTCCACATAAGTTTCAATGAAGATCTTCCTCAAAGTTTGAAGGTTTTCATCGTTTTCAACAATGCATACTACACTACAAGTGACAAGTTCAAGACCAAAACTGATTACCTCTACGTCGACTGTTTTGAAGACTTCACTGTCTTCCACATGCAAGGAGGTCATCAAGGATAGGTGCTTGGACCCATCAACGGCTTCATTGACTCGAACTTCAAATAATTGAAGGTCGCTTTTATCATGCTTTAGTTTGTTTCCTAATTTACTTCAGAAAATCTTATTGATGTGATCTGAAAGGTTGAATAAATTGTGATTCTCGTTAGTTTTGAGGTGGTCAGGGATCCTGAATTCTCAACCGTAGTAAAGCAACAGCATGACCAATATTTTATCATCTTGAATGTATTTTCCAATGTGTTTTTTAAATTGGTCTGCTAAATATAGTTTGCTAACGATTTAATCCCTGTAAATTGGAGCTTTGCAGCCTTCCTTTTCAAAATCAATTCCTGAGGAGTTGTAGAATTTGAATTGCTTGTTCCTGTAGTACTCTTGGGGAGTGTGCACCTTCTTCCAGTTGACATCGGTGGTTGATGAGGCCAAACGGAAGCAGTAATAGGCCACCCAGGTCATACCCAAACCCATGATTGCAAACAAAGGAATCAGAGCGGTGTGATGTTTTACACTTTTCAAATCCATTCCCTGAAAATGACAAAAGATTCTTCAATAATTTTGTCGACAACGTCATTTTTCTTCCGACACTTTTTTCGTCTTGATTTGTTCACTAAAATCACTAAAAAACGTACCTGGATCTTTCCATTTTGGCTTCTGCGGCCTCCAGGACCATCCATGTACCTCAAGAAATTAGAGATCCTCATTTTGTGGCTGTTTTTTGCTTCGCAAACAAACTTGCTATGAAACTCTTCGACGAAGTAATGGCGGCTGGGACGTCACTAAAATGGACAAGGACTAAAGAGTGCAAGTCGAGAAAAATAATATTTAGCTAAAAATTATTCTTTCAGTTTATTAATTTGTTTAAGCAATGCATAAAATTATTTGTACTCTACATTTATTTTCTTGTCGATTAAACTCGCCATATTGACATCAATTTAATGACAATTTTAAGGCAAACATAAAAACAAAAAATGATCAAAAACATAAACGAAATACTTTCAAAACAAAAGAAATATCAAAAAATTCTAATTTTTAGTCAAAATAAGTTTTTATATGAAAAATTCAATGTTATATTCTACATAATAATACCTTAGACGAAGTCATAATTTTTTGGATCGTCTTAGTTTCGATTCTGTATCGGCCTGAAAAATAGCAAAAGAAAACTTCGCAATTTTGACGAAATACTTTTGGTGTGAATTTTCCACTTTAAAAACGCAAAAATGGCAGCGACAATAATGAGGAAGACTGCAATGACAAGCTTGTCAAGATCCGTAGCTCGATCATCGATTCATTCATCAAAGGTAAACAAAAATAATTTGTCCTTTTTTTTCGCCTTTTCTGTCACTTTTGGATAATTTAGGCTTTGGCAGTCAAAGATCAGGTAACTCATACAGGACAACAATGGGATAAAGATGACATTAGGTCTGTTCGATTCATGGAGAAAACAAAACAAACGAATCCACGATGGGCTGCAGATTTGATCCAAGAAATGCCTGTCATCAAGTGTAAGACGCGGATTGTGGCAACCACAGGTCATCCCAATCCGGCTTTGGGTCATCCCAAAGTCTTTATTAATTTGGATTCTAATGAGCCTGTGACCTGTAATTATAGTGGTCTTAGGTACCAATATGTTGGCGACAAAGAAGAAGTTGAAAGTATTGAAAAACAGCTCGAGCTCGCTTATAAAAAGATTCAATGTTAAAAGTTTGAAAATAAGTTTGATAATATAAAAGTTTTGGTTTAGTAAGCATTGCAATTATCTTCAAGAAAAAAGCATCATCAATCGAAGTATCTCCAAACAACTCAATCAAGTAACAGATCAAGAATTACAATTTCAAGTGGCAACAAAATCAATCAAGACCATCAACCAATGAAGTACCTCGATCATTAAACAGAAACCCATCAAGACGAACATTGAACATTTCAGGTATGAAAGTACAGCAATGATCTTGATTCTAATAAAAAGTCCATTTTTCAATAAAAAATAAAAACCTTTTTCTTCAATAAAATTTGAACTTTGTTTGAATATGTTTTTGTAATTGAAGACTAAAAAATCATGCAATTTTCAGGCTTTGGGATCGACCGATCAAGTAACTCATACAGGACAACAATGGGATAAAGATGATGTGAGGTCTGCTCGATTCATGGTCAAAGAAAAGCAAACTAATCCACGATGGGCCATTGATTTGATTGCAGAACAACCTGTCATCAAATCTAAGACGAGAATTGTTGGTTGCGACGGTGGAGATAATCCTGCTTTGGGTCATCCCAGAGTCTTTATTAATTTGGATACACATGAGCCTCGTGAATGTATTTATTGCCAACTTCGTTACCAATATGACGGAGACCATTAAAAAGAAAGAAAAGTTTGAAAATACATACTGAAGAGATAGTTACAAAGCGATGAAATGCGACTTTTATTTCGTAATGCCGGAGGCAAAAATTTGGAACAAAAATCCGTCAAAAAGAAGGGAGTTTTGCACCTTGTAGCTTGAACGTAAACAAAGTTTCACGAGTTTTCAGAGTTTGAAATTACGCAAAAAATTCGTCAAAATGAAGAGAGATCTACGCTGTAAACGAATGTAGCTTGAACGTAAACAAAGTTTCACGAGTTTTCAGAGTTTGAAATTAAGCAAAAAATTCGTCAAAATGAAGAGAGATCTACGCTGTTTAGCTCGAATGTCAACAAAGTTTCACGAATTTTTTCCTTAGTTTGAAAATAGTACCGAAGCATTGTTACATAGGGATGAAATGCGACTTTTATTTCATAACTCATAGTAAAAGGTGAAAAATCACAAAAAAAGAGAGTGCAAAGTAGGGTCTACAGAACAAAGTATGAATTGGGTATTGTATCATTATTGATTTTTTTTGATCGAGGCTGATCGTATCACAGCTTCATTTTTGACTTATTTAAGGTATGACGACCCTGATGATGAAAAATTGGATTAGGAAAAAATGGTGTTGCGGCATACTGGATGATACGCTCCACTAGTCTGCAAGTAAACAAACAAAACACCTGTTAAAACAACCTCGAAATTGCGCAGTTAGTAAATTACCATTATGGGAGAGATAATTCTTGTGTTTTTTGGCATCGGTTTACTTATTTCCATTCTTGGTTTCTTTGACGGCATTCTTTTCGGCATTCATGAGCTTGGTGACGATTTTCCTTTCGTGACCTCCAGGATTGTGATGATTGGTGTTTAAGGCGGCCTCCTTCTTGGACCTCTGCTTGCCGGATTTACCACTGTTCATGGCCTTGTCCTGGTCGAAGTTGTAGTGTTCGTATTGATCAAAGTGGGATTCAGACATGATTATTTCTACGTTGTTTTTAAGTGCGTCGTAGGGAGTCTCGGAATTTGACGTAGTTGCTATGGAAGGTTGTTGTTGACGAGTGTGGTGAAGTTTGCAGTTGCAGCTGGCAACTTGGCTCTTTATCGTTGCGAGCACTCGTAAAATTCTCTGCTACTGAAGCTCTCCTCACTCACGTCTGCTGCTTCTATGATCAGCTTGAGTTGGCTTTTTCTTAGGGAGCATGTGCAGTTGGTACTCCTCCACACTTACAGGGTGTCCAAACAAGAATACAGAGCTTCGAAAAAGTTGGTGGAAGTTTCATTGAAAAGTTGTCAAAATGAAGGGAGATCTGTACTGTGTAGTATGAACGTAAACAAAGTTTCACGAATTTTTTCATCATGAAAATTCGTCAAAATGAAAGAAGTTTTGCGAGTTTTGCGCTGGTAACAATAAAAATGTAAACAAAGTTTCACGAATTTTTTCATGATTTTTTGCGTCAAAATGTAAGGAGTTTTGCACTATGTAGCTTGAATGTAAACAAAGTTT
>LT728037.1:109712-125542 GCA_900157175.1 Oithona nana
GACTCCACTAATGAACACTTGCATTAATGGACACAAAAATGTTGTCAGCAAAAAATATTGATTTGAATGGTAAAGACATAAGTGGAAAGACTTCATTTATGAACGCTTGTATTAATGGACACAAAGATGTTGTCCATAATTTGTTCCTGTTTTTATTGTCAATTACCGAAAAAATTACAACATATTTGTGTCCATTTTGGCAAGCAATCATAAATGAAGTCAATCCATCAGTAACTTTTGCATTCATTTTGATGTTCACGAGCGAAGTGAGTAACTTTTCTAAATAAAATGAGACTTTTTTAGTCATTTTCAAACACTGTGTTATTTGTTAAACTTTGTAGCAACTTGAGTAGAATAAGCGCATTATGTACTTCTCCTGACAAAAGAGAGTCATTTCTAAAGTCCAATGGAGTCTTCAGCATCCTTTTGTACCACATTCGTCACACTTTTTGCATCTTACTGATGTGTGTATGAATCTAAAGTAGCATTAGCATATCTCAAGCCTTGCGGCTTGAGTGTATACATGGTGTCAAATAGCGACCAATTATGCTTGCAAGCTGAATAATCATGCAAACACTCTGTCATCTTCTTTCTTAGCCTCAAGAATGAATCTCCTGTTTTTTCATCCTTAAGTGTAAACTTGAAAAAGATCATGCTAGGGCCTCATTTTAGAGCAGATCTTCCAATGATCTTGATTAGCAGCACGAAAGGGGTCTTCCTATCCTGCTCTAGGGTGGGCTCTATTTTCTAAAAGCGAGTTTAACCTAACGAAACTTCACCTAACCCAACTGAGCTTTGGAACACAAAATAAAGCCAGCTTACTTCAAGTTAGATTCGCTCCCCGCAGGAGTTAGGTGCAAGCGAGTGTAGATTATATTTGGTTAGGTTTTAAGAAATAAGGGCCACCCTAGTCCATACTATCATCTCCTCTTCATCATCGAAGGAGCCGGACTTAAAGACAGTTTGCATGAGCCTTAGCAGAGCCCATCTCTTCTTCGTGTGAGTCAAAATGAACAACTTGCCAAGGCCGTAATTTGATCTGGAAGCAAGAAGTTAACTTCTTTTTTGCTGCTGCTGATGCTTATAAGATATCCTCGTCCTTATAAGAAGATTCCGCTTAGGTTTTGTGATTATTCTACTGCTCTTTTTTTTTGTTGCACAGTAGGAAAATCTCGGTTCTATGTTCTACAAGGGTTAAACCTTGACCCGCTTAATTGTTTCGGATCATTTTTGAGTTTAGCATTTACGCAGCTGCTGCCCAAAAGTCACGCTGTTGAAAAATCAATCGAAAAAGTCTCATTTTGCAACTTGGCGAGCGAAGCGAGCTCTGCTTATTTTTAACGAATTTTCGCTCCGAAAGTCTGAGTACAATATTTTGGCGTGAAAAAGTCAAATACCGTAGATGTTCTAATTAGCGCCCGGGCGTTAATAAACAAATTGTGCATTGAGGAGGAGGGTGATAATTAGAAATTGTGCGTTAATTACAAGATAAATGGACGTTAATTCTTACAAAATTGTTTTTTATAATGTGCGTTAATTAGAATTTGACGTTTATTAGGAAGCGGGCATCAAATAGGCAATCTACAGTTTTTTGCCAATGAGACATTTTTAGTGTTTTTCAATCACTGTGACTTGTTGGCCAAATATTTCCTGCATTAAATAAATGGTAAAAGGAAGAAGAGATCAGGACTGCAGGCGTCATGGCGTGGCATAATTTGGGCATAATTACGTTGGGCTGTGCCGGGCTTTAAAACTTTCAATAAGCCGCAAAAGTTATCTTTCAATGTGTCTCCTAATAATACTTCAAGCCCCACCAGGATCATCTTGAGTTTTTGTCACTTTTCTTCACGCGATCATCTCTCGAAGATGACCCGATCACGCTATCGAGTGTTTTTTCCTGAACCGCAAAGTCCCATCACACCTCATTAGTCTTCTTGACGGGCGGCATCTAGCGGCGGCGGAGCAACAGGCCTACTTCTTGTATGTCTATTGATTTGTTACGCTTACTCGACGAAACTGACGCTAATGGAATGAAGGGAAACTAGACTTCCTTTCGTTTCGCTCAGAAAGTCTCACTTTGAAACGATGCGAGCGAAGCGAGCTGCGTTTACCGAAGATTGTCTATTTAACTGTCTCATTTGAGGTTTTTATTTTGGCATTTGCTACCAATATTTGTACTATTAAAATTGACCTGTCTGGTAACACTGTTTGACCGCAAGCTTCAGCTATTCTAAAACTCGCCAAAACTTTTGTCCACTCAAAATGTAAACGTAGCTCGCTTCGCTCGCAATGTTGAATGAAACTTTTTCTGTGATTTTCAAACACCGTGCCCGGGAGTTAATTAATTTCTTGAGGTCTGGATGGGGCGTTAATTAGGATAAAGTAAACTAATGGGCGTTAAATAGGCAACCTACAGTACAAACAGAGAGGGCAACAACAGAGTTGTCAAAGGACACTTCAAAAGAAGAAGGGAAGAAGATTGAAATGTAGAAGGGGGGTCCTCACGATAACCTGGACTTATAGCACTTATATCTGGTCGTAAAACCCGGGGCCCAAGTGTGTAAAAACTCGATACACTCTATGAGACAAGTCACGTGAAGAAGAAGTTCTGAAGTCTCTGGCTCCGCATGGGGTGTTATGTACGCCATCTAGGGATATTCTATGATGTCGTATACATAAGTCTATTCGGATAGAGATGATCTTTAAAAACCCATGGTGGTGCAAACTGCAAACGTTATTGGGATGGATGGATCTATCACGTGAACTGAAGAGTCTACTGCTAGGTTAATTCGCACTGATGCTACACGACGACCTCTAGTGTTAGCTACTCCTCCTGTGAAAACTGTAAAATACCATTTAGAACCGCAGCAGAGATCAGATGGATGATGGGAATCCAACGAAACTCATGTCATTCATATACAACTCGTTTTACTGCGCGCGTTATACACCAGTAGTATGTACTCCTGCTAAGTTTCACAGTGGTTGAAAATCACTCAAAAAGGTCTCATTTTTTCGTTGCCAGCGAAGTGAGGTACGTTTATTGTCATATCAAAATTCAAGTGATTCTGGTGATTTCAACGCCAGCAACAAATTCTGGTGATTTCAACGCTAGCGCAAAACCAAAAAATGAGACTTTTTAGGTTGTTTTTCAACACTGTGAACCTTTGAGGTCTACGTAAGCAATCTTGTTGTACTTACGTCGTGTCTACGCCATAATATTTCGAGTCGGGACCCCCCGTGGGGTGGCAGGGGTGCAAAGCCTTATGGTATAATGGCTGATGATGGCCTAGTTTAAAACCAACTCTTCTTCTTCCTTTGGCTTTTTTCCCTTCTGTCCATCAAAGTCTGAAAGTTTTGTTCTGGAGTGGCTAATTTGTTTTTCTGCTGCTCGAATCTGAAGAATACCGAATATGGCATCCAATTACACAGTTCGAGGGATCTAGGCCTCACGCAAGCAAAGTTAAAATGATGATGATGATGCACTTCATATCATCATATTCTTTTGAGAACTCAAGCTTCACTTCGTCAGTCTTGAACCCAATTGAATTAAACACTACTTCTCTTCTTCAAGTCTATAGTCTTCCGACATTTCCTGGGGCAGCATCTTCTCGGATTTAGAACTTAGAGGAAGAGAAGAAGGAATAATAATGTATCAGCATAATCAAATGGATCGGGAATTTCACAATAGGTCAAATATGTTGCGTCTTGCTGTTTTTCTTCACGAGATACTTATCGTTATTTTGATCCATTTTGCATCTCTTCTTTCTTTTTACAATCGAGTATATGAGTGAATTCATCTACTCTTGGAAGACTGAATTTCACTGGAAATAAATTACTTATGTGGAATTCAGTTTTCCACAAAATTCATGGAAATATGCCTTCATTCAGTTCATCTAGGTACAGTGGAATCATGATTTCCATATAACTTGTGGAAAGTACATTTTCCACAAACTCTGTGGAATTCAGTTATTTTTCCATAAAATTTGTGAGAGAGAATATTCCAGTGGAATTTGGTCTTCCATTAGTAGATGAATTCACTCTAAATCAGGAGAAACCCATTTTAACTGGAAGTATCCAGGCATAATTCCAGATCACGAGAGATGGATTTATTCCCTTCTTCTTCCAACTAGACCTTGTACAGCTTTAAGCATCAGAAAATGGCTTCTGGGGTTAACATTTGGCCTCTTGTGTCCAGGAAAGCGACTTCTCGTCGTTGCTACTCTGTAAAGGTTCGACCTTCAATTCTTCTCGTACGTCAACCGAGGAAAGTGAATCGGAAAACACGATGTGATTGGCGAGATTAGGAAAAAGGAAGAGGACCTCTGACTTCTGAATTCTACTCGACTACTTTGCTGACATGATGATAGTAGTAGCAAAGAGACACGGGAAATCAAATCCTGTGAGGATTCTAATATTACGACAGGCCATGTCTTGAGGGCATGTCAAGACTAAGACGAGCCTTTTCGTGCTGCTTGTCGGCACAGATCAGTTTTTGGCAAAGCTTTTTGATTGAGCTTATCCCAATGTTTGATGATCTTCCAGTAAAGCTTCATCATCCATTGTAAATACCAACTAGCATTAAGCATGATCACAGTGGTTTGAAAATTAGCATAAAACTCTCATTTTAACACTGACATGCGAGCGAAGCGAGCTACGTTTATTGTCAAAATTCTGGTGATTTCAACGCCAGAATCAACAAATTCTGGTGATTTCAACGCTAGCAAAAAAACCAAAAATGAGATTTTCGAACAATAAAATGAGACTTTTACCGCGATTTTCCAACACTATGAAGTATAAGGAAAAAAACAACAATTCCGCATACGCTTTGCATACTAGACAAGCTATCTAGCTCATCATAATATGGCTGCTGCCGAGGAAGAAATTGACCTTAGCCTAGATATAGGATCTAGAGCTTCTTCCATTTAAGGGCCTCAGATTTTTAGACTCTTTAGTAACGCCCAAGCAATTTGTTTTTCGATATCACGCAAAGCCAGCCAAGCAAGCAAGAGAGTAGAATGATGTTGAGAAAAATAGGTTTTGATAGAATGTCAGGTAGATGATCAGCTCTAAGGAAATGGAGCATCGCATAGTTGTTGTTGTATTGTAGATTGGAATTTGCGTGGATGAGATGACATCTAGAGGATCTTCTACTCTACTCATCGTGGGGTTCGACACTCCTCGTGTTGCCTCTGTGAGAGAGGTCACCCGCAACACATAAAAAATCGCGTGACTTCAACGACCCCGAAAAGAGAATTGGAAGAGAAGAGAGTGAACACATCATCAATGGTTTAGAGTATAACATAAATGTATTTGATCCAAAGGTGCGCTTAAATAGTAAATACAAATGGGTTATACATCCATGACTTGCAGAATAAAGCAGTAGCAGCGAATAAGATACACAATAGAATAACAGTATGAAATTGCATTCAATCAACACAGTAATTGGTTTACATTTAATGCCAGCATAGGGAGTAGGAGATTGAAATAAGACTCTTTGATGATATAGTAAAGAAATGAATAATAATGCCGATAAGTGATTTCAACGCTAGCGTTAACAAATTCTGGTGATTTCAACGCTAGCGATGATGATGGGGTGTAAAGGAATAGGGAATTGAGGAGATAAGGTTTCTTTAGGTTAAAAAAGAAATGGAATTGAACTGTAGGTGCTGAGAATAACTGAGGAGAATGGAATGATGATGGTCATAGAGTAAGGTTTAGGTTATAGGTTCAGGAAATGAGGGGTTAAGGAGAGGCGTCCGTTTGGGGATTCTTGGGATATTTCAGCAGGAAAAAATAAGTAAGGGGTCATCATTGAGCACATTGTCTTTCACACGACTATCACTGCTAAAACCTCGCGGCTTCACGGCAACTTCAAAATTGGCCAAAGACAGCGTCAGCAGCGAGGAAGTAGTCAAGAAGAATAGACCAGAAAAATATGGGGTATTGACTAGAAGTAAAATATGATTATGCGAATGCTTGTAATAAAGGACTAGACTCGGTTGATTTTGCAGTATAAAGGTAGAATATTGTAAAGTAGAATTGTAGGAATAAAATATCATCAATGCCGGTTGGGATTTCAACAGGGTTCCTGAGGTGTTTTTCAATAGCCTGAGTTCGTCATCGGTTTAAATAAGTAAGCGGCCTCTATGACAGCAGAGTTTAATTGCAACTTAACCGCGGAAGCGACGGCCTTGGCGTTGGTTACGTCCTTGCCGGCGGCCTCCTCGTCGGTTGTTTCTTCGGCCATTGTTTCGTCGACCATTGCTGCGGGAACGGCCTCCACGGCCTCGGAAGCGGCGGGCTTCACGGGATTCTTCGCCTTCGTAAGTTCCCAAAGCCGGCACTTCGGTGGGCAAAACTGCGTCAGCTAAAGAAGCGTCCTCGCCTCCGGGAGCTCCGTAGTTGGAGGCTAAGGGAGCTTCGGTGACCTCAGCGGCGTAGTCGTCATAAGTGTAATCGGCAGCGGCCTCTGCGCCGTAGTCGTAAGAGTCTTGGGGTGCTTCTTCAGGGGCTCCATAGGAGCTTTGAGCTTCATCATTGGCACCAGCCAAAGCATCACGTTCAGCGGCAATGTCGTCATTGAGGCTGTAGAGGCCTTCGGCTTCTGAACAGTCAAAGTTGAACCACCAATCACAGATAAAGTAGTTTTGGTTGAAAACAGTTCCGTTGGGACAGAGGAATGAGTACTTGGCAAGGCCTCCTTGACCATCAGCAGTACAAATATGGAAGACTTGACATTCAGCTTCGGGATCAGCATAATAACCTTAGAAAAATTGGAAAAACAGACGTTCAGTAATAATCTGATGGTGATTTCAACGCTCGATCAACTTTCTGGTGATTTCAACGCTAGCAAAATTTCTTACCTCCATCGACTTGGCCATCACAGCTAAAACCAGACTCGGGAACCTCACTGTAGATGGGATAATCTTCTCCGGGAATGCCGGGAACAGCCTTCTCAAGCATGGCAAGGTTGGGATCAGCAGCTCCAGCATCGTCACCAGCAGCGTATTGTCCAAGAGCACCAGCATCAGCAGCACCATAAGAGGCCGGGGCGGCAGCAGCCTCGGCACCATAGTCGGGGTATTCGGCTCCATAGTCGGGGTATTCAGCGGGAGGGGGTAAGATTTCGGGTGCGGCCGTGGTATCAGCGGCTCCATAAGCCCCTAAAGGCTCAGCAGCTCCCAAATCTTCGGTTCTTCCTCGTCGGTTAAAAGCTCGATTTCTTCCAGCACGATTACGCACATTATTGAAACGACGTCCCTGTCTCCGATTATTGTGTCGGTGGTTGCTGCCAAAACCATCAGCCAAGGTACCAGCCACGGCCAAAGCTTTAATGAAATATGTTGACTAATTTTTGGCTTCAAAATCTAATGAAAAATGTTCTCGTGTCTTACCCAGGAGTATGAATGCTGTCCTCATGATTTTTGAATTTGGGTCCCTCGGTCGTAATGTAATATTACTTCACTGTTGACAAAGGGATCAACGATAGGGAACTGAATTGAAAGTCGCTGTGACGCCGGGCTTATATAAGACGAGTGTGTATTTGCTTAGGCAAGTCAAGAACGGGTGCCCGGGGGGTAGAAGAAGCTGAAATGTTGATCATATTTAGGCTAAAGAAGAAGAAACGAACGCTGAGCGATCCGATCCCCCCGAAGACGAGCTTCAGCAGCGCTGCTGCGAAGTCGCGTTTTGCACTTTGATGAGCTCCAGAGTTGCCTAGAAGGCGCTCACTCGTCATCGAGATACCTAAACGAACATGAAGGATGGAAAGGGATCACTCTGGCTTAAGGCTTTAAGGTTTTGAAAAATATGCTTATTAACTAAAAGCGTAGCCAACATCAGAAAAATAAGGAAATTATCAATAATGTGGCTCGAGACTGTTTGGAAATTGCCAAGTTGAGATGAATGAAGCTTTAAGATCGCGCGGTGCCTTGGCCTCTTATCATCAAATCTGCTACGATATACGAGAACACAGTGGTTGAAAATCCCTCTAAAAGTCTCATTTTACAACATTGCGAGCGAAGCGAGCAACTACATTTCTAATTGACAAAACGAAAATTCAAATATTTGAAAAACCAACAAAAAAATATTGTTTCAAGTTTCAAATGAGACATTTTTGGCCGTTTTTCAAACACTGTGAAAAAGAAGAAGAAGATAGAAGAAGGCGAAAATGCAATTTCGTATCTTTGATCTACAGTTCTTGACGTTCTACATGAAAAAGAATCAAGACGAAGCAAGGGGGCGAATATACTATCCGCCCTTGTTATAAACTCATGCAATTCAGTAAAAAATCAGGGAAGAATTGAGCTATAGTTTTTAGGGCTCAAACTCGTAAACTTGCTACAGAGTGGGAACAGTTTGCCAAAAGAGTGAGTTGCCAAACTAAGGCTTTGAGTGATGATGATCTTCTTCTCTTCTCTTCTCTATCTTTTCTTTTCCTATCAATAAAACTCGATACGAGGATCAGACTTGAAGCATCGAGGCGATGATGATTGGAGGCTAATTGGCTCGAATGACAGATACACGCGGAATTGAAGGAATGTGTAGAGGCTTCGTCAATGCTATAGAGACTAAAGTTCTAAAGCGCAAGGCTAAAGACAAAAAATGATAATGGGGTACTTTTGAATAATGACCTCCCATTAAGCTTCTTCTCGCTTTGTCCTGAGTTCCTCTTCAAATTGAATCCATCTAGACAACATTTTGTTGGCGCGGCTATTCGTCAATATTTTGAGTGATTTATAACCCATTGTCTATAAGATGTAAAACAGTGTAATAGGAAATGACTTTGAGGCTTTTTCACAGTTTTTTTAAAATCTGGTGATTTCAACGCTAGCAACAAATTTTGGTGATTTCAACGCTAGCTTAGCAAAACTTAGCAAACCAAAATGAGATCCGTTCGCAATGAGACATTTTTGATTGATTGTCAACCACTGTGCCTAGAGATTGTATCTTTAGGTAAAAAAGGAGAGCTTAGGTAGCCTCATTTAAGCATGAAATTGGATCCGTCAAGCCTCCATTGATGAATAATAAGACTACTTTTTAAGGCTGCCTCGCGCCTTAGAGGTGTCAGATCTTGGACTAGAGGCCGTTGCAATGCTGACGGAAGATGAAAATATCTCAGCATCACTTTGCAAAAAAGAGTGATGTGCTAAGCAGATGAAATGGGGCGGGCAATGTCACGTCATTTTGCTAGCAAGCAATGCAGAAATAGAGTCTCTAAGATGACTGGAAAACACGATCGTTCTCCTAAGAAGACGCGGCTGAAATTGGTGCTGAGAATGCAACATAACACAAACTTGATGGTTTCAAGAGAGATGACCATGATGTTTTGTCCCCCTGCTCATAATAAATTCTGGAAGTCACGAACTAGTTGCACACTCTTCTCATCACAATCTTCGCTGCTCTGTGGCTTCATAGAACCCTTTTCTGAGAGTTCTACATGCAATATGTACCTACTCAAAACTAGATTGGGAATGACAGAAAGGCTAAACTAGGTACAACACTGGGGTTGGAAAATCAGCAAAAATGTCTCATTTTGGCTCTACTAAGCTAGCGTTGAAATCACCAGAATTTGATGCTAGCGTTGAAATCACCAGATTACTGCATTCAATTTGAAACTAAACGTAGCTCGCTTCGCTCGCAATGTTGTAATTATGAGACCTTTTTGGCATGACTTTCAAAGACTATGAGTAGTTGCGGTGAGGCTATTACTATTAGCTGTTTGAGGTTTTCTTCCGTAACCCCACAAAGTTTTAGGCTAACGTTAGGATAGATGGCGTTTTTTCGGGTTCTAACTTCTAGCCGAGGAAGGTATGAGAAACCAATTTGTAGCCTGTATTTTTTCCCATCATCATCAGATACTGATGCAGAACTGTCAGGAAAGGTCGACTAACTCTTATTAGACACACAGTACGAGACTCTTCGGCATTAGAAGTCATTCCCAACCAAGATTTGTCACATAAGTCACACTTTGAAATCAAAGTAGAAGCTTTTAAAAGATTTGATTTCCTTGGGCATTTCTTCAAAAGGCTTCTCACCCCAGCAGTCTCAAGGCCTTCAAAATTGAGACTTTTTTTCCATGTAAATTGAGCCGCACTCCTCCTCTTTGGCGACGTTCTTCACCTCAGAGGCCTTGTGGTGTTACATCGTACTAGCCATCAATGTCATGCCTTCTTCTTCTGCTGCAGCAACTACTCAATATTTTCTGGAGATTTCCTCTACTAGATCGTGTGGATCAGTCTCACGATCTTCTATGCTCAAAGAAGAGGAAGACTGGCAGCTCAGAAAATTGGACATTTTACCCTCATCACTTAGCTTATCACTTATCAGCAGCCACTAGAGTGGCCATTTTTTCAATAATCTGAAAATTAACGCCCCACTCCTGATTAACGCCCAATTCTAATTAACGCCCAATTCTAATTAACGCCCAATCATTTTTTTTGTATTTAATTAACGCCCATTTACTTATTAATTACGAATTAACGCCCCATCAGGGCTTAATATTTTTATTAACGCCCGGGCGTTAAATAGTTAATTTGTGGTTTTGGGAATTTTTTTTTAATTTTAGGTCCACCCTAATCATCTCAGTAGCCCTAATCTTCATCATTAGCCCATCACGAAATATCTCAAACGCAACACCTAAACCAGAAGAAGAGAGAGAAAATTGTGATACCCAAGGTTATTTTCAAGTAGCCTTTTCAAGACTTTAAAAAAATGCCGCGCGGTTGCTTCTACTCTTCGTGTTGTTTTCAATAATCGATGCTGGCAACAACAGCACCATCTTGCGGGTCATGAAACTTGTGCAATTTGACACGCAAAATAAGACATCTCTCCCTCCGAAATCCTAATGGCATCACTACATACCGCTTGGCAAGATGACTACTAAGACGCCATCTAGCCATAAAAAGAATGTGTATGCTCGCTGCCTCATGATGAGAAGAAGGTTCAACATTCAAAATTCAATTTACACCCTGTTTAGCATGCAAAATAAGACATCTACCATATTTAGCATACGAGCTAAGCTTTTAAGGCCACCACAACAAAATTGAATTCAGGTCAGCGTCATGTCAAAAAAGTGAGATTATGGCGATTTTAATCGCTTTTTTACTGAGTTGGAATGTCACCTCGAAAAGAGATTAGCAGTTTTTACATTTCGAAGGGGAGGATTTGACGATGTATGTCATCGCTTCTTCCTTACCATTTAGACGAAAAGAAGACGAATCTTCTTCTCCTTGAGATGATCTTGACGTTGCAGTTCGATTTTCATCTGGAATTTTACTTCTAAGCTATGATTAATTTTTCTGATGGACTTGGATGTTCGAGCTGCTGCTGCTGCACATTGTTGAAAATTGATTGAAAAATGGCTCAAAATAGTCAAAAATGGCAACTAAGATTAATTTATTGATTTGAATGGTAAAGACATAGATGGATCAACTACACTTATCAGCGCTTGCATTAATGGACAAAAAGATGTCATCAAATTACTGTTAAAACATTGATTTGATTGGTAAAGACATAGGTGGATGGACTATTGGACTTTGTATGTTGTCAAATGAGACTTTTATTGATAATTTTCCACCACTGTGAGAAGTGGTGCACTACTTGGCAAGCGTAGCCAATGAACTCTGATTTTTTCCCTTCTTCCTATCTAGCTTCCAATAGACAAGACAAATTCTTCATTTATGCAGAATGATTTAAAGGAGTTTCAAAGCCAAATGGATTGCCTCTCTCGTAAAAATGGAGCCATAAGTCTTCTTCTTTGCTGCTAGAGTGAGAACATTAAGATAAAGTGCGAGGAATAGCTCATAATATTTGGCCTAAACATGACAACAATTCCAAGGAGAATAGAGCAGACCACCCAAATTCTACACTTGAAGAAAACGTGAAAATGAATCCCTCCATTGTCGTCGTTAAAAGTAAAAGATTAGCTCTCATTTGCACGCTAAAATTATATGGCAGTTTTTATGTCAAGGAAGAAAAGAAGAACTCAGTTCTGTTGTTAGCATTAGGGCATCGCATAGTGTTTGAAAATCACCCTAAAAAGTCTCGTTTTTACAACGTTGCGAGCGAAGCGAGCTACGTTTAGATTCGGAGTAAAGACAATAATCTGGTGATTTCAACGCCTGCAACAAATTCTGGTGATTTCAACGCCACAACAAAATCTGGTGATTTCAACGCCACAGCAAAATCTGGTGATTTCAACGCTAGCTTAAAAATGAGATTTGAAAATAAAGGAAAATAAGCCAAAATTGAGACATTTTAGAGATGATTTTCAAATGTACTGCGTTAGATGTCGTGAACTTTTTCTCTTCGCGGAAACTCGTGGGGTAAGAACGAGGTCTCCTTAGCTGCTGTTTCTGCCTTATTTTTCAATAAGAATTAGGTAGGTAACCCGGGCCTAAATGGGGTTAAAAACTGCATTGAGTTCAGGAGGATGTGTGTAGGCTTTTAAATTCATTTTGCAAGTTTTTTTGGAGTTGTTACGAAGCTACGAAGCCGAAGTAATGCAGAACTTACAGGAATTTGAGTAGAAGAGAAGGTAAACACGGAAAAAATAGGATTGGAATGACGAATGGGAATGGGAATGCAGCTGTGGTGTGGTGGAACCGATGGGAAATACACTGTTATTAAGCTGACCCAAGATAGTCTTCTCGTGAGGCGAAGGATTATTGTTGGTTGTCATTGAACAAAAAGCTCAAAACGCTTTTCAAGACACTTTTTTCCCAAGGCAACAAAACAAACATCAATGAGATGCGTTTTGCATTTATTGTTCATCTCACGCATCATAAAAGAATATAAAAGACCATCAAAGAATGAGGAATGAGAGTTTCGGAAGCTTCTTTTATTAGCCTTTTTGCATCAAAATAAACACCAATAAAAGAGACTAGAAAACGTGACTAGAGCAACAAATAACTTAGATTATTACAATATTTTTACATTGACCAAACAATAAGAAAGAAATAACAAGAAAAAAAAGGGGAATTTTCAGAGAGAGAGAGAGAGATTTTCAGAGAGATTTTGATGAGAGAGAATTGTTACCACAATGGACCAAATGAATATTATAACAATTTTTGCGCCAAAGTTCAGATTGCAATAAAGGCATGTAATAATAGGAGAGTAAATCAGAGGAGGATTGATAGTAGCTCAGAGATCAGAAGGTCGATGATAGAAAAGAGGAGGGTACAATTCAACCACGAAAGCCACGTTGACCGCGGCCTTGTCGGCGGCCTCCACGTCGGCCTTGTCTACGGCCTCCACGACGTCCTTGACGGCCTCCGCGGAAACGACGGCCTTCACGAACCTCAACAACGGCACCGGGAGCTTCGCCTTCATAAGTGGCTTGAGATTCTTCGTAGACGGGCAAAGCGTTGAGGTCGACCTCGGTGGGGGCGGCATAGGCGTCAGCGGCCCTGTCCTCGCCGTAATCGTAATCGGCGGGTGCTGCATAGTCTCCTTGAGCTTCTTCTTCTGGAGCTCCATATGAAGCTCTGGATTCGGTGGCGGCTCCATAAGAGTCCAAAGCTCCGGAGGCTGCGTCCCTCTCGGCGGCAATGTCGTCGTTCAAGCTGTAGAGGTCGGCGGCCTCGGCACAATCAAAGTTGAACCACCAGTCGCAAATGAAGTAATTTTGGTTGAAGATGGTTCCGTTGGGGCACAAGAAGGAGTACTTGGACAGGGCACCATCGGCACCATTGGCACCAGCAGTGCAGATATGAAAGACTTGACATTCGGCCTCGGGATCAGCGTAGTAACCTGCAATCAAGAGAATTTTGTGAAGTTGCAAAAGTTGGAACGGAACTCAATCAGACATACCTCCATCAACTTGTCCGTCACAAGTAAATCCTGATTCAGGAACTTCAGCGTAGATGGGATAGTCTTCACCGGGAACACCAGGGATGTTGGCGGAAAGAGCGGCCAATTCCGCATCACGGCCACTCAACTCATCGGAGGCTCCATAGGAGTCCAGAGGTTCGGCACCGTAGTTGTCTAAAGGAGCACCTTCTTGGCGGCCTCGGCGGCGGAAGCCGGAACGGCCTCCGCGACGGCCTCCGGCATGTCGACCAGAGTGTCCGATGCCGTCGGCAAGGGTAAAACCGATGAGTCCTGCAAAGGAAAGGGTAAAAAAGGATGCCAAAGGGTTGAGGATACTTGGGTACCGAGGACGAGGATGAAGGGCCTCATGATTTCAGGAATGGTTTTGTGATGTGAGAGGTTGGAGGTTGGTGCTCAACTGACCTGGTCAACATGGGGGTAACTCGGTTATATACTAAGTTTAGCTTGGAGCGAGAGTAAGTAAGAGTGAGCGTCGTCTTCTCAGTTGCGTTTCCCCAACGCGTCTTCTTCTTCTTCTCAGCCTTCTCAGCGTTTCAATTGCGCTAGTGTGAATATCGATCTACTTGTGGCTTCTTCAGCTTAGGTTTAGGGGATCTCGCGTGCCTTCTATTCCTAGGCCTTTTTGAGGTCAGCAGCTAAATCCAGAAGATGGCGTTTAAATGCAGGTCTCGTCAACGAAGGGATCCATCGGCGCAACGCTGCTCAGTCCACCGTCAAAAACTTTTCTCTTGGTTACCTCGAGCCAGGAAGAGTTAAAACGGCGAATGCAGCGTCCATTCGCCGTTGACCGACTTTTTTTACTTTTGTTCGAGAACTCGAGAGACTCTAAACGACAATTGGTACTTATTGTTGAGTTTTGAATGACCTTCAATGAAGGCAACTCCAATCAACAAAGAAGATGGAAGAGTTGCAATGAGCAATGCCAATTCATCATCATCTTTCGACTCCATCTAGCGGGGAAAATAGATGTCTGTTGGTTTTAAATTAATGTCTGTGTTATCTTGGGTCTCTTCATCTTGGAAGCCTGGAGACAAACGAGGCTCGATTATTTATCCAATAGAGTGCGAAATCAAGAGCCCATTATCACAGTGTATGAAAAAAGTCAAAAATGTCTCATTTGACAACGTCATTATGTCCATGTTTGCAAATAAACACAAATACAGTCCATCCATTTCTGTCTTTGGCATTCAAATCAATGTTTTTACTGATTTTGCTATTGAACGCAGCTCGCAATGATGATGAGACTTTTTTGTAGTGATTTTCAACCACTGTTGTCATTATTTGCGTCTCTTTCAAATAATTGCCAAGCTGTATTACCAAAATGGCCTTCTAAATGAACGAAGGTCAATGTTAGAAGCTGATGATCCCGTGAAAGTTGAACCCTTTTATTCTATCATTTGCATCTCGGAAGTCAAAAGTCACAAAAGAGGATTAGTATTTTAGTTTAGCATTTCCTGCTTATCACTCCTCGCGCAAAGTCTGAAAGTTAAAAGTCCAGATCGGTCATAATGATAATAAGCTTTACGAAAAAACTCGTAAAATGAGATTTATGATCGGCTAGTCTTACGTCATTGACACCCGCAGGGAACTTCATAATTCATTCTGTCTATTGAACTCTTCTTCTCTCTTTTCTTCTTCTTCCTCATCAAATTACCGACCTCTAGCGGAGAAGCAAGCCTTATAAGTCTATAAAGTTCAAAGGCCAAGCTAAGTGTGTAGAATCGATTGGCCTTTTTTGTTTAGACATGAAGCGATGCGCTTAGCTTGCTTAGCATGGGAATTCTAAGCCTCATGCTTAGATACTCAAAATGTAAACATGAAACGATTTTCTCCTAGCTTGAATCGAGTTTAGTTTTCTCACAGCTTTCTCCGGTGTCGAGTGGAGTTTATCAAACAGTGTTGCTTTTCATCCTAAAAAGTTATTTTGGGAAATCTGAACTGAAAATGTCATCACAATGTTTGAAAATCCATCAAAAAGTCTCATTTTCAATCCCTCA
>LT728038.1:0-15878 GCA_900157175.1 Oithona nana
ACACGGCCCAACGGCCCACGCTAGAACGGCCCGCCGCGAGTGTTGATAGTCAGCATATGGTCAGCAGCAGCAGAAGATACGCTGCTTGTGCTGTAGTGTCCAAGAAATAAGGCAAAAGTGGCGCTGTAGTAAATCTTTATACATACTTTGGTCCAAGAAATAAGGTAAAATTGCCGCTGTAGTAAATCTTCATACTAGTGTCCCAAAAATAAGGTAAAAGTGGCACTGTGGTAAGTCTCAAAATGTATGAAACTGAGTGGTCTCCTCGATTCGCTCGTCGACCACAGCGTACGGTCCCTTCTCGGGGAGGACGCCCTTGCTTAGATCAACAGTAAAATGTTCAATTATCGGTAGTACATTCGAGTTCAATGTACCCAAGATGCCCAAGGCAAACAACTTTTTTACAGACAAAGTCTAGAGGGTTGTTTTTTTCACACGACTCTGTTGTTGTAGAAGTAAACTTTAAACTTTTTTCATAAATAAACTAGTTTGAGGTGGAATGAAGAAGTGAATAATGAATATGAAACCAATTTTTTTTTTTAGTTTCAGTTGGTTTGGACGTCATCAGCAAGAATCCAAATGTCAATTGGAGTTCGAAAGAATTGGCCTTACAAACATGCCATACAAAATCAATTAAGAAAACTCAAAGAACATGGATCACTCGAGCATTTAGAATTCAAGTACCACAAAACTACAGAAAATTGCATTGAAGATGATTCGGATGCGGATTTATCACTAAGTATTGTCAAATTAGTGCTGCCTTTCTTGATTCTATGCTTTGGAATGATTAGTTCTGCCATTCTAGTGTCTTGTGAGTCATGTAAGCAATTTCTTTCAAAGTTTGCAGTAACATCTAACACACTTAACATTTTTATCTGAAAAAGGAAAGGTTTCAAACCCAGTGAATAGTGTTTAATGTATGTATGTACAAAACTTTTCGGTGATAGAGTCATCTAAAGTTTTCACTGCAAAATTGGGATAATTCAGTTTCTTTCTGTTCTCTGGAGCAATAAATAAAAACTTGTTTCCTTGGCAATTCTTTCCTGTAAAGACTTGTAAAGCACATCCCATTCTGACAGATAAGGATTGGGGCTTGGTACAACTTGATGGTAAAGGAAATTTTGCACCTTTTTTGTCAGGTAATCCACATTTTTGACCATCACAGCCTTCTTTCTCATATAAAGTTGCACAGAGCCGTCTACTTGTGTATGTCACAAACCTACATGCTCTATATTTGTCCGGATTCGTAATATGATAATTCGAACCATCCCAACAAGAATTTGAATGGATCAGAAAAATGAAGATGGAAATTGATTGATGAAAATGATGATACATATTCAAAACAGTGATTTATGAACAAAATCATGATTTCTATTTAACGCAAATAGTTTTGAAAGATTCACTCAACCTCATACATATTGACTTCATTTAAAATTAATGAATTGATTGCCAAGGTAACCAAGTATGTATTTAGGGGACAACATAGTATTTAAAAAGAACACAAACTTTTGAAATATTATAAGTAGAGTATTTCCCCATGATTTTATGCTTTTTGGTCCCAAGGAAAATTATATTGCATGTGGTGATTAGGCTATAAATAGTTTGTAATGTTACCAATAATATGCCTACAGTCAAACCTCTATTTTTTATTATTAGTACTTTCATTGAACTAATGAATTCGGTCATAAGTTGGCTCAGATATAACCAAATATGACCCAAAATGACCTAAAATGATGATGAACTATTCTTCAAAAGTTGTCCCAATTTAACTGAGATATGTGTAAGTAATGGTCTGAAATGTCAAGACACAATAGTGATCCCTTCAAAATTGGAACTCCAAAGTTTGACTTTGTGAGACCTTTAGAAAATTACATGGTTTGACTGTACTTCAAAATGTCATTAGTTTTGGTGGGTCCTCCTGAAAAGCCCTAACCACCATTCCCTCTTTGAGAAAGCAGGTTGTATAGTGACATTGGGTCTAGTTGAGTCCACAGTGTGAGTGCCTAAACACCACCACCTAAAAACATGGCTGATTCTTTTGATTTGGCAATACATTTGGGCCCTGGTGTCACCTCCATTCCCAAAAGTTTACAGGAGGAAAATGACCAAGAATCAGATTCTGACCCAAACAAAGCTGAGGTCAGATGCTCATGTCGACTTTTTTGTGGAATTTTCATGTCTATATTCATTGTATTCAGTGTGACTGTCATCCTCATTTTGTATCTACTTTGTGAATTGTCATACCAAAAGGAAGAAAAATGCTACTTGAAAGAACACCGAATGCCTAATCATACACTATCAATGTCAGAATCACAACCTCCTTTGTAACTCAAGATTTGCTCAGAATTAAAACCAGAATATGGTAAATCATGTGTACAATTTATTTCAAAATACAATTATTGGTTCAAAACACTTTTGGCCAGTTCAGTCAAGGATCCAGTAAATCCATCTTTCAATCCAATAGAAGACAAGGCTGCATCTTTGATACCTCCAAAAAATCCACTGTTGCCCTTCTTCAATCCACTTCTGCTGTTTCCGCCACAGGTGCACTTAACGCACTTGATTTCCTCTTCTGTAAAGAAAAAAAAAAAAAAAAATTAGATCTTCAATGATGATCAGGATTTCTTGAAAAAACTTACCAAAATCATCCAGGTCATCAGTATCAACAAAATCCAAACCCTCATCTTCGTAATCATCATCGTCACCATCTTCAATATCTTTGATGAATAAATCTTTGTCATTTCTAGCAGAGAATGTAAATGATTTTCCAGTGCAATCATCATCGTTGAAGACTTCCAGAGTGCATCCTCTTCGTACAGCAATTGATTCGGCATCTTCTTCTAAATCCTCGGAGACTTCGATGTCAGATTTGCCATTGTCAGCAACAATGAATTTCTCACTGTTACATTTGGGTTCGTCGAAGAGGATAGCACATTGTCCTGCTTTGGGAGCATTGTCTTGACATTTGTCTGTGCAGACTCCAAGAAAACAACGCGCAGAAATCTGGCTTGCAAAGCACAAAAGCAACAAAGCTGTGAACTTGTTCATGGTTGGTAACCGACTGACTTCTGAGCTCAACAGGTAGAAAAATTCAGGTTTTGATTATCAGATTGCGACATCAGCCATTACAAAAAACTACGTTGCGCGTCGTGATGGAGTTTGAAAATGAACGCACAATTCCAAATGAACTCATTTATTATTTTACACCTTGGTAATCTTCAGTATGTACAATTCAATGATTTTACTTTTTTCTTCCCAGTAAGCTTCCGAGAGTTTTTTGGGCTGCATCAAAATTTGCCCTGGGCGGGGGTCCAAGGGCTGACAAGGATTTCAAGCCTGAGACAATGGAGGATCCAAAAGATCCATTGTAACGTTTCTTCAATCCAGTGAAACCGTTTCCTCCACATGTGCATTTTACACATTTGATGGATTCCTCAAAGTCATCTAGGTCATCAGTATCAACAATATCAAATCCCTCATCCTCAAATTCATCGTCGTCATCATCTTCGATATCTTTGATAAACAAATCTTTGTCGTTTTTAGCAGTGAATACAAATGATTCTCCAGTACATCTTTCATCGTTGAAGACTTCTAAAGTGCATCCTCTTCGTACAGCAATTGATTCGGCATCTTCATCCAAATCCTAAATTAAGTATGGAGATCAGACAACAAAAATTGGTAAATTTCCTTCAACCCCAAAATTGAACTTACGCTTGATACCGGAATGGCACGGACTGTTAATCCTTGATTGATTGGAACAGCAAATTGGTCATCGTTACATTTGGGTTCATCGAACAAAATGGCACATTGCCCTGCAGATGGAGCATTGTCTTCACATTTGTCTGTGCAAGCTCCAAGAAAACAACGCGCAGAAATCTGGCTGGCAAAGCAGAAAAGCAACACAACTGTTAACTTGTGCATGGTGAACAACGAACTGAGTTCCAAAGATTTTGACCATTGATTGCGATGACGTCAATGGTACTTCTACCTGACCAAAACTGGTTTTTGGTACAACAAAAACGGGCAAATGAACTCTATGAACTCCAAGATAGATTTATTTTACAACTTTAACGTCCAAACAATCCAGACAACTTTGAACCAAGTTTGCCTAAAGTTCCTTGTTCCTTTTGTCTGATGACAGGTTCTTGACCACCAGTTCCACACATGCACTTGACGCAACCAATTTCGTTATCTGAAACATTGAATTCAAATCATGAATCCAGTTTTTTTTTCCGAAAGAAAGATTTTAGTTACCGAATTCTTCCAAATCCCCATCTTCATCTCGACTTTCTTCCTCTAAATCTTTGATGATCAAGTCTTTCCTAGCAGCAGCTTGGAGGATGTACGATTCGCCTTCACAGTCAGTATCCTGAAACAAATCCATTTTTTTTAAACCTAGATGTTGAAACTTTTGAAAATTACCTTATAAATAGTCAAAGTACAATTGGCATTGACGACAATAGACTCAATGTCATCTTCCTTGTCCTTGTTATCAATCAAATCAGACGCATCAACATCATCCCTGAAAACATTGGTTGAAAAGGTTCGTTCTTCACCATCAATCACATGAACATCTCCAGAATTACAACAAGGCTCTTCGTACATCACAGCACAAAGTGCTCTGCCTTGTCTCAATTTGGGGATATCTTTACATTCATTGGTACGAGTGGTACAACCACCAAGACCCAAAGCTTGGGTGTAGGCAATCAATGATAGGATAACGAACACTGTGAACTTCATCATGGTTGAAATGCGAATGGTGATTGAGGAGCAACGCAATACTAAAAGTTGCTTACAGAACCAGAAACTTGAGTATCTTCAAAACCAGTTTTCAAACACGTTCAAAATTCAAAATGACAGATTTTTAAACTACAGATCGATCAATCCAAACATTCTTCGTCATTGTTAATTGTTATGATGCCAAAATGACTCTAAAAAGTCAAACAGTGTTTCCAGACATCGAATTTAAAGAATTCATATTTTTTGGCTCTTTTGCATAATATCTGGTATTTTACTAGATTATGAAGATTAAGTTTAATTTTGCAAACTTATTTTGACAAACATAGATGGCGTTTAATGCAATTTAGATCTATAGCAATGATAAAAATTTGGATTTTTAATTATGACAAGTTTATCTTTATAGTTTTCTTACATTTTCGTCTTTTTCTTTAATATCATTTTGATAGGTAAAAGTAAATTCTCCATAAAAATGTATTTGATTAGACTGTACGACAATAATGCTAAGGATTTTCAATAACATTGAAGGAACAAAACATAGGTATATTTGCTAGTAAAATATCTGTCAAGTAACTTTGCGCAGTGGTGATACTCTAATCAATGATCGTATAGAGAGATGGAGTTATTGCTTATTGAAAACTGATACCAATACCCCGGCTATTTTTGGTGAAATATCCTTAAATATGCCAATTTCTGAAGGTTACACTGTAACCATTATTAACACACCATTGTTCTAATATTCGAAATTTCGCGCCACAAATCAGAAAGCATTTTTAATGAAAACGAATTTTTTTTGGTTGTTATTCAAACCAGATATAAAATTAACTGCACTATAAATAATGCATTTGTCAAACTTCTTTTCAAAGCGATCCGGAAATCAGGTACAGCAGGAACTTCTAAAACCATTTCAGCGATATCACAATTCTGGTTGGTAAAAAATGGTTGTGACAAAACTGGTTTCTACCAACAGTCATACTGATGATGCTTATCTGTTGACCGTTGTTGCTATACAACCTACTTCTCGAAAAACGCGCGAGTCTCATGAGTCATGATAAAATTGCGTCTTAAGCATTGATAGGTAGGTTGCGTGAGATATTTTCAAATCTTTGCGGTAAATAAGATTTTTGGGAACGTGACTAATGTTTTTGGGATATTTGAGATTTACTTTATCTCTATTTTTCAGTAGTCAAAATCATTAGCTTAGAGTGCATTTCGTCATTTACATTCGGTATCATAATTCATATAAGCTAGGATAGCATATTTTTAACTAATCTGCTGATAAAAATGGGATTTTGAAGGACGTCATTGAAATTGTAAAATAACATTTTCAAGTATTCTACTCGAAGTCATAACAATTTTCAAGCCAAAATATGAAATTTGACAAACATAATTTTTGCGAAATTAAAAAAAAAACATGACGCAAAAATTCAAATATTTAAGAAAAAATTAGCGTAAAAATTCAAATATTCAAAAAAAAAAAAAAAAAATGAAAAAAAAAAAAATCAAAAAAAAATTTTTTTTTTGAATTTTTTTATAGCGTAAAAATTCAAATATTCAAAAAAAAAAAAAAATGAAAAAAAAAATCCACGAAAGATTTTCTTTTTGCAATTTTTTTAATTTTGACTGAATTTGAAGGTTATATCGCAGATATGCATAATCTTGGCTTTTGTGGTAAGCTCTAAAAAAGTTTTTTGTGTGTTTCTATTTTAGCAAATGAGGCAATGAGGTAAGACTTCTAAATGTGTAAATATAGTAAGGATGACAAACTAAACATTTTTCACAATGACTTTGACACACAAATGCATTTTCGAATTCTTTGTCTTTCCATCTCAAATGTCTGTAAAAATTCTTTAGCATTTGATTTGAAAAATGAGATCTTGATTTTCAGCGTATGGCCGAAAAAGGTCTCATAAAGATTGATGGCTTTTCAAATTGATGACTTTTAACAATTGTTCATGCGTAGTGCAGATTTTTTTGCGAGGAAATGTGACGTCACAGACATTTTTGAGTGCATTGCACAGTAGGTTAAAATCGAAAAAAAAAATTGTCAAATTCGTAATGTCAAAATATATTTGAATTTTACTGTGACAAAAATGTCATGAAATTGTATTTGATTTTTGGCGCAAAAATTCAAATGCAATTTTTTGATGATGCATTTTTAGATATTTTTACCTACTGTGTAGCTTTATCACAGATGCGGCGCAGTGCATGTAAAAACACCGAAAATCTCTCCTGTCACAGTTCCAGATTGACTTTAGCATCAAAATGAAGTGTGACGAGTGTGGTAACGCCATTTCGGGATCTTATTTTGAAACAGATGGGAAAACTGTCTGTAAAAAAGACTACGAAGAAGTGAGTAATTTATTTTTTGGTGAAATTATTACCATTTTTTTGGATTTTTTTTTTTTTAATTTTTTACACATTTATTTTGACAGAAATATCAGAAAACTTGCGCTGAATGTCATAAACCCATCAATGGAACCTATTACACCAAGGATGACAAATTCATCTGTGCTGAAGATTATCAGGTAAGTTTTTGGTTTTGTAAAAGATTAAAATCTTTCAAAAATCTTGTCAATGCCAAGAGCAATCCAAGAAATGATTGAAAATCCAAAAAACATTCCCAAAGATCCTCCAAGTGATCCAATGAAATCGTGAATCTCAGTTATCAATTTTTCTTCTCTGATTTCCATTCGATTGCTCATAAAATTGAAAACAAATTCAATAGTTGGATCCTGGATTTTTCTGTGAAATCGAGGGCTTGAACTTGACGGATTAAAAATCAATGCTTCCTTTGGTTTGTTGCAATTTTTCTCATAATATTCAAAAGCCAAATGTCCACAAATAGATGCATTTTCATTGGCTTGCAAATCTTCATAAGAGCACATTGGTTTTTCAGTATCATAAGACACCCATAGATTACATTCAAGTCCACATTTTACCAGCTGAAGATCAACATCATCTGTAATACAAGTTGAATATATGTACACTTTAAAATTACTAGCTAGGGAAGGTCAAACTTATGAAGGTTTGTCAAACTAAGTTAGCAATTATAAGTACCTATGCATTTAGATTGAGAATCAACTCCATCTTTGAAAAACAGTTTGGTGGGTGCTAATACTGACATTTTTTTGCTGTATGTTTCCTCAAAATTGATTTCGAGTATGGTTGGCTTAAAGATACTCCATGAATCCCAGTAAATATCTTGCCAAGTATCATTAGATGTTAAATATAATTTGAACCGGGTTGGATGATCTTCTTTGTTCTTCAAACTGTCAGACTTTATAATGATTTTAAAGTAAAGAGAAAATGGAAAATCTTGTAACAAGAATTTTGGGGTGATTTTTGTACATCTAGCATTATAGAATGTTTGAACAAAGTTAACAAAATAGGAGGGCTCAATTGTATTCAGTCCCTCATGTAAGATTGTCTGATTTGAATCCATATGCCAAGAAACCAGCTCAAAGTCTCTGCCTATTTTGTAGGTGATTTCATCATAAGAAAATATTGACTTGGGTTCGGCAATATCATAAGTGCTATTGACTCTATGGTAATTAGCAACTGATGTCTTGAACGGTTTATCAAAGCAAATGATGATAGTAGGTGGTTCAATTGTTTCAGGATACTCATAACTGGTAGTTATGGTAGACAGACCTTTGGCAAAATCAGTGACTTGATTGATAAAGTAGACTTTAAAAAATAAGACCAAAAGGACGAACAGCTGAACGTAGCTCGCTACGCTCGCAATGTTGTAAAGATGCGACTTTTTTCATGATTTTCAACCACTTTGCGAAGACTCCTTCTATTCCAAATCATCTGCAAGATTTTGCCCAAGCTTTCTACAGTTGTAAAGGCTTTGCATAAATTGACGATAATTCTGGGAATTCAGCTCCTCCGTTTACAACACACTCTGGTGACAATTTACTTGATGCTCTCCAGATATACATACTACAATACTAAAGTGAATGTAGTACAAAGTTGGATGGGGGAAGAAGATGCCATAATGGTTACTATTCTGAATCTGCCAACAAACAAAGTAACCCAACGAGCTGTTAAATGTGAGATTAACAAAGTGGTGTTAATCCTGCTACTTTCTAAATGCCATTGCCAACAAAGTTGGGAAATAAAGGGGCTTTGCATTTCTGCAAAAAGAGACTTTTGACACAGTAGTACATTTTATAAATATTGTTGCACTCATTTGAAAATTGCGAAAATTACAAAGCAAAATGTTTTAGAAAACTGTGGTTTGACGCGTTTTTTGCCAGAATATGTCAAACTAATAAAGGTGTGTCACAATAAGGAAGGTATGTCACACTAATAAAGGTATGTCACAATAAGGAAGGTATGTCACACTAAGGCAGGTGTGTCAAACTTAGAAAGGTATGTCACACTAAGAATTGTATGTATGTCACACTAGGGAAGGTATGTCACAATAAGAAAGGTATGTCACACTTATGAACTTATGTCAACTTAAAATTAGGAATTACCTATGCATTTAGATTGAGAATCGGCTCCGTCTTTGATTTTTAGTTTGATGGGTTGTAATACTACCGGTTTTTTGCTGTATGTTTCTTTAAAGTCGAATTCAAGTATAGTAGGCTGAAAGGTTGCCCATGAATCCCAGAAAATACCTTGCTAAGTATCATTAGATGTCAAATACAACTTCAATCCTGTTGGACGATCTTCTGTATTCTTGAGACTGTCAGTTTTGAGAATGACTTTAATGGAAATTAAATTGAATGGAAATTGAGTAAACTCAAAGTTGGGGGTGATTTTGGTACATCTTGCACTAAAGTAGGTTTGAACAAAGTCTACGAAAAAAACATATTCTTCAGCATTGTGTTTGAGTATGTTGAGTCCCTTATGCAACTTGACATAATTATTGATGGTCATGTCCCCATCAAGGTAGATTGAACCAACATGGATTTCAAAATCTCTGTCCAATTTGTAAATGACTTCATCATATGAAAATTCCGACTTGGGATGGGCAATATCATAAGTACTAAAAGAGAAGGTTTTTCGAAAAATTAACAAAAAATAAAAGTTGAAGTTTACCTATTGATTTGATAAACATTTCCAACAGATGTTTTGAATGCTTCATTGAAGCATACAATCATAGTAGGTGGTTCAATAGTATTGGGATACTCATAAGTGGTAGTCACAGTAGAAAGACCTTTGGCAAAATCAGTAACCTGGTCAACAAAGTAGACTTTGAAAAATAAGACCAAAAGGGTAAATAAGAGGCCTAATCTGACAGAGTTTTTCAGACAGGACTTATTGCGACTGATCATTTTGAAGTGCTATATATTACTAACCATAATATGTACTACCACTCGCATTTCGTGTTTATGACTATTTGTCATTAACATACTTTCATGGGTCGTTTGTTCTCGAGATAATTGGGCAAAAATAAACGTGTAAACTTATAGCAAAAAAAAAAAAAAATATATAGCCTACAATGATGACAGATTAAGTTAGAATTATGGCCAACAAAGTATGTAGTAGGCTTTGAAAAATATGACTAATTGAAGTTTGAGTTTTTATAAGACTTTTGATTGATTATGTTATGAGTTTATGACTATCCAAAGCTTTCTTACAGAAAATGAATGGAACCAACATGGATTGTAAAATGTGTGGAAAAGCTGTTAAGGGTGAAATCATTCGAGCTATCGGAAGCGTTTTTCATCCTGATTGCTTCAAATGCTGCATTTGCAACAAGATTTTGGGTGACAAGGAAACGCCATTCACCACTGACAATCAAGACAGACTTTACTGTCAACCCTGCTATAATGAGTAAGATATTTTATTTTTCACTTTGAAATTCTAGAAGTTGTCAATCATAAAACGACTTTTTAGTAGGGTGTAAAAAATTTTGAAGTCATTCAAAAAAAAAATTCCAGTTTTAGAATTCATTGCGCAAAGAATACAAATGTAACTCACGCAACCTTTGCAGCAAAATTACGATCAACCAACGAATTTTTGGCATTAGAAGAAATGCAAGTCAATCAAGATCCCGATGATTTTTGGTCCCATAATCAAGAATTCAAGAGTTGTAAGAGTCAAAGAAAGACTTGGGATAACCTCCAGGATGTTGTTACCACTTCTCTGATTTGAAATCTTTCAGGAAATTCGCTCCTCGTTGTTATGCTTGCAAGAACCCAATCGCTCCAGGTGTTGGAGAATCATCTGCTCCCAGATTGAGCGCTTTGGACAAGGATTGGCATCCAGATTGCTTTAAATGCAATGTAAGTTCTGTGACACCCTGTACTGAATCTTTGAGACTCATAAGCTTTCTAATTTTACTTTTAGGGATGCAGTGACATCTTGAACAGTGCGGAGGGTAAGAAATGTTACCCCAAAAACAACGAACCTTTCTGTTATGAATGCAATAAGAAACAATAAACAAAACAGAAAACTTTCAGTCTCTATGGACGGGAGAAAATTTGTTATGGAATATGTACGTCATTCTAGAACTTAGCTGCCTCTTGAAGGGATTTGATGACCAAAAATACCTTCTAAACTTATGCAATCTGCACTTATTTTTTCGCATTCTTGCCTCAACTATTTTTGAGGACATAAGTGCAATAAAATGAGATTACATACCTACTGGGTGAAGTATGCTAATATTTCAAAACGACTAACCGTACTCACTTACGTCAATGCCCACGTAAGTCTCATCTCTGCCTGGAGACAACCCTAGAATTCTAGGATACACGAAATCTACCAAGAGACCTTTTGACCTTCGACCTTTAAAACAAAGACAAGAAAGAATTCTAGGGAACATGCTTCTTTAACTTACCGAAATCTACCGAGACCTTTTGCTCTTTGACCTTTAAATGAAGTGCAAAATTATGTGCGAAACTTGCCATGTACCTTTCGGTGGTACAAATGAATTCAAAAGTTGTTTAATAACCTCCATTTAGGGGCACCGGATGACCCCATATCAAACCTTTGAGACCACCAGTGGTCAATACATTGCGATTCTTGTAATTTTGGGTATTTTTGGAAAAATCCCCGAAGCACGCTTATTTAATGACCACACGATTTCAGATTTTTCACGAATTTCCCTCAGTCACGCTCACGGCTATTAGATACTCTAGAGTAACTTACGTCAATGCCTACCACACCTCTTTTTCAGAATTTAACCAATATACTCGATTTGTCAAAAAATCTGGTTAGGCCATTTTTCTTCCCATCCTGTTGGCTCTCCGAATTGGGAGAAAATCGCACAAAGTAGCCACCAAAAATCGCCAAAATCTCCATATGTTGGAATTCCACACATAATTTGATGCCCTACAAGTTTCATTTAAGAGGATTGGCGAAATTTCGCGATATGGAGATCTTGGCGATTTTTTGTGTCTACTTTGGCGATTTTCTTTCAAATAGCTAGTTTTTAAATAAATTCAATGATGTACCATTTTTGGAGAGCCCACGGGTTGGGAAGAAAATTGGCCTAACCGGATTTTTTGTCCGCCCGTGATTGCTATTGTGCAGAAGTTATAATTTTGAGGGTCGAATCTAGTCTAATTGTATTTCAAATTTAGTTAGAATTTTGTCCAAATGTTTAGTGACAACCAATCTACAAAGATTGAAAATGACCGGAATGGTTTCCACGCCTATGACTCATCCACAAGATGAAACCATTGAGGGCTTCACGCAATGATTCAGAATTGTCTTCATTAGATGGGGCGCGAAATGGCAGCTTGCGTCCCGCAAAGCAAATGTTTCCATTGGGCAAAATCTGGGCAATTTGTTTTCCGTTTCCTTCATCTTCAGTGCTTCGTTTGCCTCGAGTTCGGGAGAGACGCATGTTGGTTAAGATTCCCAAGAGCCTGAAAAAGTTTTTTTAACAATCTGAAATGAGACATTTCAACAATTGACTTACATGTTCCATTCCGTTTGTGACATTTGGATGTCACTAGATGGACAAACTTGGATCGAAGGAACGGAAATGGGCAAGAGAGCCATTGAAAGGTTGTCAATCACTGATGATCCCATGGATGAAGATGCCATGAGAGAATAGACGAAAAGCCAGACTACAATCATCTTGGATCAGACGAAGAAGAGTGAAGACTTTGGCAGTCGCGTCGAGCTTTTATACTTGCTCAAAAAGACGTCAGGTATATGAAAACCAGGTACGTAGAGAGGTTGTCTATGTCTAATTTAAAAGTAGATGACATGACGTGCCTCTGGAGTCTGCCAATCCGGATCTTGTCGTCTAGAGAATTTGAAAAAAAAAAAAAACTACTCGCGAAATTGCAGTGCCACAGTAATTTCATATCTAGATTGGTTTGGGAATTCTAATTTAATGTTTCTTCATCTGTAATATCAAAAAGTAATACTAAACACAAAATAAAAATATTACATGCATGACTTTTTTGTATATATTTTCATTTGGTTATTTATTATCTACATGTCGTCTCCCAGACCATTGAGCATTTTTGAGGTTTTTCTTGTGGGTGGAAACTTGTCACAAGTTACTTCTAACTTCACGTTGCTTTCATCTACACCTTCGAAGTTACCAACGTCATTCCTGAAAAATTGTACAAAATTGAAAAGTTGAAAAAATTGCAAAATTGGATATTTGACAAAATTAAAAAGTTGGACAGAAACGAAAAATTAAACAAAATTGAAAATTAAAACAAAAAAAAAATTGAAAAAATGAAAAATTGTACAAAATTGAAAAAAATTGAAAAACTTACCATCCTTCACATCCAACATCAAAATTAGGTGCAAACCCCAACCTAAAATCCGCCTCAAATGGACAATAAAACTTGCCACGGTACAACACAATATCCACCTTGAAGGTGCATCTAGGTGGAATCAAAGGTGGCAATTTCATGACTTGAGTATGTCTCACAATCCTTAAAGCTTGAGTTTCATCTTTGAAAGTGAATGGCATCGTCAATTGGTAGAGAAACTCTTCACCCGAACTGACATCAGGTCCATTTTCGATTGGAATTGATATTGGATCAATTTTGTCGGTGGTAAATTCCGTTCCACGAATATCTTGCTTATTGCGTAAAGTGAATTGATGAATAAAACGAGTTTCAACTTCGTGAGTTGGACACCAGGGGGCGTCTACGTAATCTTCCGCCTCATTTCGAAATTCTTTGGAAAATAAAATTTCTCTGAAAGAAAATGAAATTCAAACTGCAAAACTTGGCAAAAAAGTTGTAGAGGTTGCGTGATTGCGGCCGATTTCTTTCCGGAGGAAAATAAAATTTCTCTGGAAAAAAAAAAATGAAATTCAAACTGCAAAACTTGGCAAAAAAGTTGTAGAGGTTGCGTGACTAGGTTAAATTTCTTTCCGGTTTGACTTGACCTATTCTTAACCAAAAAAAAATTCGCTCAGTCGGCCCTTCGGGCCTCCCTCGCTCCGCTTTATGAAACTAAAATTCTTACTTTTCAGATTCAACTTTTACTAAATCCCAATCCATGTGAATCTTCAAAATTGGAGTTCGGTAATTCAGACCTCTGATTGGTCTAGCTGATCCAATAGGAGAAAAGAATGATTTGTATGGATTTTCTTTGGTTGGTGGATCATTGCTTAGCAATTCACCTGAAAAGATTGAAATTGAAACAATTTTTTTGGCGCGAAAGTTCAAATATTTGATAAAATAATACAATTATGGTTTTTGGTATGAAAATTCAAATGAGACATTTTTGACCTTTTTCAAACAGTGTGCATTTAGTCACAGAGGACAAACTTACTTCCCCAATGGTACATGACTTTTCCTTGAAAGTCTTTTTCGGCATAAAGTGCCCAACCACCAGAATTGACTTTGTAAGTGGTTCCTTTCTCGGGAAACTTGTACATGGAAAACTCAGGTTGGTCACCATAAACGGTAAAATTGTAATGACCTGTAAAGATAAAACGAAAGTTGTAAGCGCAATGATTTTGAAAAGTATTCACGCAACCTCCTTACGTTTCAGATATTCGTCTACGAAGCTGAATTCTTTGAACCAGACTGTGTTGTCTTTATCCACGGCCCAAATCGTGTCATGACTGCTCTCAATCTGTAAATAAGTAAGAGGGGGTGAAAACTGCAAGCTTTTTTAATTGTCCAAAATTACATGATCAGCTTTCTGCTTAGATCCGACATAGTATGAGTCATGACTCAAGCAATAAAAGTACGATTCACTATTCAAAGAGGGCTATCTTTGAAAAACTGTGCATATTTGTATCTACAAGACCCAAATGGTAAGCAATGTAATGTAAAAGAAAGTTTTGACATAAGCAGGTGTACTTACGAATATCAACGTAGCATTACTAAAAAAAATATTGTAATTCTGTTTTAATCAAAATTAAGAATTTCAGAACCTCTGAATAAGATTACTTTTTCAAACGTAGAACTATGATTGAGAATCTTGATTGATGTTTTGCCTCAAAATGACCATTGATTTGGTCATTTGCACTCGTTTCTAACATTTTGCTAATTGGTTTCCATTTTTAGAGAGGAGCACTTTTTGCCCCTCAACATTATTTCTGTTAGATACAGCGTGTAATTAGAGAATGTCTGTCTCTGTAAAAGTAAAGACTCAGCGCTTTTGAATTATTAAAAAATTGCTTGATTGACTTTTATGTTCATAGATGGGGTACTATATGAGCTGCGAATTCTTACTGTCTGAGATCTAATTTTAACTTCAATCCAGAATAAGCATCTGAGTCTTTTGGGAATGTATAATAGATAGGTTCTTATTTTCCAATGATGCATGCACGGATTATGAAAAGTTATCTAATAAAATATCTAGGTAAACTATTCTAAAACTAATATTGAATATCACAGGAAGAATACGAAATAGATTTTGGTATTTCGAAGAATCAATACAGACGTATACATGTTCATGACGCCATGTATAACGCTTTATATTAGTTCAATAAAGTTTGCAGCTCCGCCCGCAAACAGACAAAAATGAACTACCTACCTCATCATTCTGTTTCTTAGATTTTACTTAGCGCTTTAGAATTGACGAGATTTGTCTTTTACATTGTTCATAAAGGGAATAGAGGACTCCAAATTCAAGCTATGTGTGGTGGCACCCCGTCGAGAGAGAGTCTTTTGCTGGAAAAACCTGTTGTTGGAAAGATCGGAAGAGCGTCGTGGAGGGAAAGAGTGTAGATCTCGGTGGTCGCCGTA
>LT728038.1:16446-27478 GCA_900157175.1 Oithona nana
TTCTTTACCTGACCAAAATTCCGCGAGCTTTGACTTTTGTGTTCATAGAGGGAGTCCTACTACAATTACTTTGTGTCTCTACACTTAATTTTAACTTGACTTCAAAATGTGATTGGACTCTTTAAAAAATGTGTTATAGATAAGTTCTTCTTTTTCAATGATGCGCTGATTTTGAAAAGTTATCAAGGTAATAAGACATCTAGGTAAGCTCTTATAAAACAGATATTGAACATCAATGGAAGAATAGGAATCATAAAAAATACTTTTGGTATCGATTATGCGAATTTAAAGTGAAAGGCTTGAGGTCTTGTAAGATGAACTTGTTCACCTGGCTGGTCATGACGCCATGTTATGTTCTTTTATATTAGTTCACTAAAGTTTGTAGCTCTATCAAAACTTGAACTACCAATCTATTACATTTACTTACCTGTTTGAAGATAATCTTGTCATCTTTTGGTTGTTCAATTCTGACCCAATGTGTTCCCTCTTGGTTAGGTGACAAACTAACTCCATCATACTGATACACATTGGCTCGAAAGTAAATATCTCGATTACCAGCCAAAGCCAAAACACAATTAGGTCCAGAGAAGATTTGTTGAAATTTGCCATCACTGATCTTCAACCAACCTAAAAAACAAGCAATCAAAACCATTAGACACTAAACCAGTGGCATGTTTAGAGGTGGGGATCGAACCCGGGCCTCCCCGGTGACAGGTCAAGGTGGTGTTTACCTGTTCCTTCATTGTCTGGATCTCCATATGAATTGAGTCTATAATAGACGCATTGATCCGCATTGATTCCCCAAACTCCACAATGACCAGCAGAGACTTGCTTCAATGAACCAGAAATGGTTTTCCAAGTGGTACCATTAGGTGATGCATTGCATGCACCCTTTCTATACCAGATTTTGTCTTTGGTATCAATGGCCCAGACATGTCCTTTGGCTGTGCAAGTCACATGTTTCATTGGTTCAGCATCCACAGTGGCCCAATCTTTGCCCATAGGTGTATCTTCGGAGATTCCACGTCGCATAATCAGTCTTCCATCGCTATTTACACCCCACATGGAAGTGTCTCCAACCGATAATTGTCTCAAGGCTCCCTGAAAAAAAAAGTAACATTACATTAAAGAGTCCAACATTCCCCAAAAAAGTAGATTTTGACAAAACCGACTTTGAATTTTTGGTGCCTCTAAATGTCAACCCACCCTAATCTGTAGAAAGTAAGTCACACTAAAAGGTAATTTTCGTTGGTATTTTCATGCCAAAAGTCCATTCTTTGACTCATAAATGCACCAACAACGTTACTCTTTTTAAATGGATTTTGGATAAAATATGATTTTTTGGAATAGTGTGAAACATATTCCAGATTTTATTGCTTAGAAAAGTCTAGTCTAGACCCTCAAAAATAATGTTATCTTGGGAGGTCAACTTTGCTTTTTAGCTTTCAGCAATGTTCATGCTCATCTTCTACTACTAGTACTATTCTGACTTCTAGACAAGCCTTTATTTTGCACTTTGTAGATTTTGTGAGAGGAGAAACAAGATTTTGCCCTGCAAATCTGTTGTCAACGTTTATCAATTAGAATCGCATAGTAGTGTTTAGCTCTCAAAGAATGTGTCAAGGCTTTGAGTCCAGTGATCCACACTTGATCCAGAAAATTACTTTTTTTCACTCAAGGGTAAATTCTATTTGTTTTCTTTGGAAAATCAGACTTGTTTGTTACACAATGAGAAGACAATTTCGCAATTTTTGAATATCAGTCAAAAAAGTAGATTTTGACGTATTCTAATCTGAATTTTTGACATCTATTAAATTCAATCCACCCCCTAATCTGTAGAAAGTAAGTCATCCCAATAAGTACTTTTCGGCACTTTTTCATTCCAAAAATCCAGATTTTGAACCTTTTAAAAATGCACTTTTTTCTATCAATATGGATTTTCTGACAAAAATCTGAACTTTTGGAATAGTGGGATTTTTACAATCATCCTTGAAGAACAAATGCAATTTGGGGAGTTACGATCCTGTTTTCTTGTTGCGTAGAAATTCAATTGGCATGACTTTTTGACTACTTCTTGACGCGTTTTACGAGCGTTTTTTCGACCTTTTCATGTACCCTCTTAGTACGCAATTTCCAGAGATAGGCTGCTTTTGCATGCAGGTCAGAAACTTTCTCTTTTTACTAACTGTCGAAGTATTTCAGGTCATCTTACAACTTGACTTGAAGCTGCTAATGTGATTTGAGGAGATAAGATGCTTATGCAACAAGGAAAAATGCCCAGGCTTTTTTGAAAATTGAGCTGGAAAATGACATTTTCTTATAACAAGGAATCTTCTTTACGGTTAAGTATCTTACATATTTGTTATAAAATAAGGTCAAATTAAGCCACATTGCACTAAATACCCGAAAGTACTGAAGTTCATGTTGTAAAATAAAACTTTATTGAGTTTCTTTAAAAATCAAGAAATATGAAATCTTAAATTGTTAGAAAATATGGACGTACCTTCACTAATGTTTGAGAAAGTAGGAAAATTTGATGTTTTGACAAAACTCATAAGTCATTATAAATGAAGCTTGCTAAAAGCCATTGAATCGTAGCAAATAGTTTTGACGACAAGCAACAAAAGAAGCGAGAACAACTTTGCAATGTAAGCCTTACAAATGACGCAGATACAGCTCAACAATTCACGGATTCTAAACTATGTTCTAAGGTTAATTTGAGTTTCAAGATAACAAAAACCAGATAAAATACAACAATCCTATGTGTAAATCTTGCAGAAAACTTTCATAAATCTGTACTTTTTTTATTGCACACTACATTAACCCTGATTTTTTTTTTGTACTAAAACCTAATGTGGTCATTGTTCAATTTTGGGCACGAAAATTCAAATCATTTCAAATTAGATTGAAATACACACTGTTCCAAATGTCCATATTTTGTCTAAAAGTTCATTTGACGAAAAAGAAAACATTTTTGGTGCCTTTATGTGTCAAAATCTGGACTTTTTGGCATGAAAAACCACCAAAAAAATTTTCTTAGACTTTCAAAATTTTTAACCTTTGCTCGCGCTTACAGTTTGAGTTTGAAAAGTTTGAAACTTTTTTTTTTTTTTTGACAAAAGTGGACATTTTGTAGTAGTGTAATAAACACTTACATTTGCAATTTTGTTCCATCCGTGTCCCTTTCCCTCATCCATGTTGACTTTCGTTGTAGCTTTTCCACTTTGCATATGATATCTGCACCACACTGTGTCATCTTTGGCTTGTGACGCAAAAATTCCTCCTGGCCCCACAGAAATGTATTTGATCAGTTGCACATTCAAATCTGCTCGCACCCAAGGAGCTTCAGACAAGTTGGAATCTGAAAAAGATGAAGCGGAAAAGAACAAGAAAGTTGACATACCCAAAACGAAAAGTGTTCAAGGATATTTGAAATTAGGGACGGCAGCAGGAAAAAGGAGCAAAAAACATGGGAAAAGTAGAAAAAGTGTAAATCTGAACTAAAATCAAAATTAACTAACTGAAAAATGAGGAAATCAAGAATTCAAAGTAGTCAGATGGATGAAAAAGGAACTGTTGATTGACAAGGTATACTTAATGCTTTCTGGTTCATTGAAATATGGTACCAAAAGGTCCTAAACACTTTAGAGTACAAAAAAGGAGGTTTTGGTCCAAAGTCCTTCTGATTCTTTCATATCCTTTATTTCCTCATACCCTGAAGTAAGTTTTACCTTCATAGTTGGTACTACTGGCAAGAAACAATTCAGGAGTTCCCATATCCTCTTTGACAACTTTGATTGATTTGGGGTACTCCAAAATATTGAAAGTCTCAATTTCACTGTAATCTCCTTCTTCTAGAAATACAGGTACTCCCTTAAAAAACAAAACAGATTAAAGTACACATTTTTGGGTCTTTTGTGTGACAAATTGTTGGATATGTCACCTTGGCACTTTCTTCTGGATAAAGTAACCATGGATTTCCTCTGACAACCAGTGATTTGATAGGTTTACCCTTCCACGGCCCCTCATTGATCTTAGCTACGCTATCTTTGAATTCATGTTGTTCTCCTTGGAAATTGGGTTGGGTATGAACCACAAGTTTGCCCACATCTCCACCCACAGATTTTAATGCAGATGTCTTCTTCATTGGTGGCTAAATAAGAAAAGTCAAAACATCATTCATGTCATTGACCACCATCTCCAACTATTCAAATGGATAGATGGACAATTTTGGAAGAAATTCCCAGAATGCTAATAAAGGTCAGAAAGCTTTCAGCAATTTGTCCATTTGCTTCTCTTCAAAGACGAGGTGTCAACACTAAAAAATGTGAATTCTGCAGACTACATTTCCTTCTTTTTCTTAAAGTTCAAGAGAAAAAACAGGTCATTGAGAGACAATGAATGCTGATGCTATGACCAATTTGGTCTACAGATTTGTCAGTCTTATCACCCATTCAAAATTGTGTCTCAAGGGTATCTTAGTCAAGGACCTCAAGGTCAAGCCAATCAAATGATGAAAGAATTGAATTTCAGCTAAATCAGGTCAGGATGTAACTTCTACATTAGTAAAGTGTAGAGTTATTTAACTTTCCAGATTGCTTTGAGGCTTACAATTAATTTTCCAGTTTTTGATACAATTTGTTGATTCTTTAGGTCTAAATATACCTCCTTAGACCTTTGAATACCAAGAAAAATGTATTTTTTTCAATGCGTAAATTGCCAAAAAACACGCGTCTTGAACTAACTCTTATTATACTAGACATATTCCATATGATTCAGATTGTCTTAAGTTCCAAAGATGACAAAACTGTCATTTCTCAATTGAAATGATGAAAAACAATGTAATTTGTCAAGACATTTTGGAAAGCTTTTGATAAGAAACTTAAAATGCACATCATTTACAAGCTTAACTAATGTCAAAGTATGTTGATGACATGGAACGAAAGATACTCTTTTTTCTAATCTTTTCAAAGGTTTGAAACTAAAGTAATGTCTTACCTGGCCTGTGTCTTTGCAAGAAATAGTCAAAAGACAGAACTGATAATAAGAAAAAATTTGAGTTTAGAGCAGTGAGTGTGACCATGAAAAATTTTGGGGAAGCCTAGCTGCATAATACAGAGAGAAGAGCAGTCATAAAAAGCGTAGAGCTAATCCATGTGAAACAATAAGGGAAAGTTAGGCGTGAGATTCCGCACATGCCTTCCCTTCCTTAGTTACTTTGATTGTTCTCTCCAATCCATTACAAGCAGTCAACCCAAGCAAAATATGACTTCAAATTAAAATGCAGAAACTTCTTTTCCAATCAGGCTTGAATGGATATGAGCAGCATAGTGTGTAAAGCAGGGTGGACCACAAAAATGCAATTTTTCTTCAAAAAATGTAATTAGGATTTAACCCACATGGGAAAGGGACAAACATTGAAAAGATTGCCATTTGCATTCCTGGGGATTAAAAGTTTTGAATTGACCATTAACATTCTTATCAAATGTTTGACTTACAAGCTTGAAATGAGCTCAAACATTCTATCCATTCTTCTGTAAAGTTTGCATTCATTTTTTTCAATGAATGCTTTTTTTATCTTACAAGTTCACAGTGTTTGAAAAACCTAAAAAAATGTCCCATTTCTACACGAAAATTCAGATCTACAATCTATATGTATGTACTTTACACACAATGTTGTAAATATGAGCCTTTTTGTGTTTTTCAAGCATTGTAGCTACGTCATTCATACGTTAAAGTGTAAAATGATTGACAAAGGTGAATCCATTTACTTACATACTACTTTTCAAATAACCTAGTGTTAGTTACTTTCCAAACATTATTGAGGCATGGACTTCCTAAAAATTGTAAGAAGTCTATTTGGACTTGGCGTGTTTGTTGCTTTCATAGTTACAACTTTTCAAGCTCTAATACACTTGATTGAATGTAAGATTGGAACTTCAGAAAGAACTGAAGAAAGAGAAGAGATGATCTTGCCTTCTTGGACTCTTTGTCCATTCGAAAACGATCCAGCTAATGTTTTGTGGAACGCAAGTAATCTTCATGAGCTAACCAAGGTTTGGCAAAAAGTTCCACTCAACTTTTCGATCTCTCTGAACAAATCCGTTTCTTTTGACATGACTGATAAGACAACGTTGGAAGACAAATTCAATGTGACACTAGAAGAAACTTGGCATGTCCACTGCAAAACTACTAAGACAGGTAATGGATGTGATACTTGCTTGACTTTCAATGCACCTATCAAAACAATTCCAAAGTATTTTGCTAAGTTGTCATTTGGAGAATATCCTGGGACAGAAGTAATGATCTTGCAGTTGCATGGTAGTGGAAATTCTTTGGCGTTGAATTGGGAATTCAATTGGAGTCAAATGTCCTACTTTGTTTTGAAAAAAGGGAAAACGTAAGATTTTACTTTGTAATAAATCTGAATTTTAGTTAATATATTTCCTAAAATACGTTTGTTTTCAGATCAAGCAAAAAGAAATTATCCTTGATGGAAAAAACTCAACTGGACACAACAACCAATGAGTGCCTTGGCAACAGTTTGGTCAAATTAGATCGAATCATGTACGAAAAAGTGATTGAAACCATAGGATGCAATCTTCCTTGGGTCCACTATAGAAATCAATCTAAAGAAAACTGCCAAACCGAAACTGAATTTGAGTCCTACTTGAATGCTACCAAGAATCTACAGGCTGAAATCAGGGACATAAAAAAACCATGTAAGGAAAACGTTTGGACGGTTATAAATCTTTTTGAAGAACTCGACTGGGAACATCCAAGAACTGAATATGAGACCACCTTTCTGGGACAAGATCTCAGGATAATGATTGAGGAAGAGGAGTACTTGTATAGCTTCAATGATTTCATTGGTGATTTTGGGGGATATCTTGGATTGTTTTTGGGAGGTTCATTCATTGGACTGTTTGATTGGCTGGAACAAATGATGGAGCAAATCCGTAAAAGAATAAGCATCGAACAGATTGGATGAAATTTTCTTTTTTTAAAATCTGATTGCACATAAGCTAATGCGCATGTACACATTTTTAAGTAGCTTACATATCCACTAACTATTAAATCCTCCCAACGTACAGTACACTACCTCAAATATGTCGAAGAATAAGTACACAAGGAAATGAACTCATCCATTCTTCTTTTATACATCCTTTCTATACTAAGTGTTTCGGGCAGACTGTAAAAAATGCCTTCATTTTTTCTTTGTCAAATATGTATCTTACACTTGCAGTGTGTTTGAAAATCTCCAAAAATGTCTCACTTCAAATATTTGAATCTTCATAAAAAACTACTTTGCGATTAAAAAGAAGATTTTTTAGGTTATTTTCCAACAACGTTAACAACGTCATTCGTCAAAGAAGTTGACAAAGTTGGGTTCCACCTTTTATTTACATACGGTTACTTTTCAATTACACACCTTTTATTTACATACTGTTACTTTTCAATTACACACGAAGTAGTAACTTACGAAACGTCTAAAAATGAACTTCATAAAAGTTATAAGAAATCTACTTTTACTCGGCTTGGGTATTGCCTTTATAGTTACTACTATACAAGCTCTAACAGACTTGATTGATGGCAAGATTGGGAGTTCAGTAACAACTGAAGAAAGAGAAGAAATTACCTTGCCTTCTTGGACTCTCTGTCCATTTGATCCAAATCCAAATAATGTTTTGCGAAATGCTAGTAATCTTCATGAATTAACTACGGTATTGGAACAAATTCCGCTGAACTTTTCAATCTTTCTGGGCATGGGAATTACTTTCAACATGACTGATAAGAAAACGTTGGAAGACGAGTTCAATGTGACGATGGAAGAAACTTGGCATGTCCACTGCAAGGGGAATTTTTTAGCCACCGGATGTGATACTTGCATAACTTTCCATGCACCTATTAAAACAATTCCAAGGTTTTTTGCTAAGTTGTTTATTGAAGAATATCCTGGGAAAGAAGCAATGATCTTGCAGTTGCATGATAGCGGTAACTCTTTGGCATTGAATTGGGAATACAATTGGAGTCAAGTGTCATACTTTGTATTCAAAAAGGGGAAAACGTAAGTTGCATTTTGCCATATACAAATTCTTCTTTGAACATATTTCCTAAAATACATTTGTTTTTAGATCAAGCACAAAGAAATTATCATTGATGGAAATAACCCAACTGGACACAACATCCAATAACTGCATTAGCAACAGTTTGGTCCAATTAGACTGGATCATGTACAAAAAAGTGATTGAAGCTACAGGATGTAATCTTCCTTGGGTCCAATATAGAAATCAATCTAAAGAAAACTGCCAAACCGAATCTGAATTTGAGTCCTACTTGAACGCTACCAAGAATCTACAGACTGACATCAAGGGAATTCCAAAGCCATGTAAGCAAAATGCTTGGACGGTCATGAATTTTTTTGAAGAACGTGATTGGGGATTTCCAAGAACTGAATATGAAATCACGTTTCTGGGACAAGATCTCCGGATAACAATTGAGCAAGAGGACTACATCTATAGCTTCAATGATTTCATTGGTGACTTTGGAGGATATCTAGGACTATTTTTGGGAGGTTCGTTCATTGGCTTATTTGAGTGGTTGGAAAAAGTCACAGAGAAAATCCGTCAAAGAAAAAGCATCTAATAATACGGACGAAATTTTTTTTGAAAAAAATTCTTATTTCAAACTACACATTATTTTCTCTACATGTCAAACACTGAAATTTGTAAGTTTACGAATTACGACACATAATACGTCAAAGAGTACACGAAAAGGGTACCTCCCTTTGTATTTACATTAAGTTTCTTCACTCACTTATAGTAATAGTTCATGACACGTTGCTAAAAACAAGCCATGAACCTTACACTTTACAGAAATCAATTGTAAAATAAAACCTACTCCAAATCATATTCACCCACTCAATCAAGCGAGGAACTAATTACTAATGTTACATTACTCGCTCGGACTCAATATTTTTCATTTAAAACTTTTTCGCTGATCAAAGATATAATCAAACCCGATACATTAGCAGATGCAGACGTAAGGTGTTGACCTGATTTGTCTGAAATTCAACGCTTTCGTAGTTTCAACTTTCAATGCTGACCTGGCGGTAAATAATGTTCTAAGGTGTGAAAAAATCAGGGTAGCAAGACATGACCAAATCCTTGACTCGTGAAAAAGTTATACTTGTCAATGTCTCACGTCTTCTCTAAACTTTCCACTACACATTCTTGTTCTTTGGGCATTTATTTGTAATGACAGTTTAAATTTTCCTCTAAAAAAGGGTATGCAGCTTCAGACATTTTTTCCTTCTTTTAATTTGACCTCAAAAACACATTCTTTAAAAAATATCTTGGACTCATAAAATGGATAGCAAAGTCTCTCAAGGGAATGTGCAAAATAAGCGTTTTTTAAAGAGCGCCAATAAAAAATTCGAATTGTATTTAGCACTCAAGTTACACTTTTTTTTCTGCGAAATAAGAAAAAATGTTGCAATATTTTGATGTGTTTTAGTCCAATTTTCACTTTCAAATAGTAGCAAAAAAAGAAGAAAAAAATTGATTAAATTGTTGCTTTATATTTTCCGTAATTGTAGTCAATTTAGTTCTAGATTTTTGTCATCTATTTTAGGTCAATTCCAGGACAGTTTCAGGTCATTTTTTTACCAATGTTTTTTCGTTCATAATTTTCAACTTTGAAGAAAATATTTGCAACAAAAATTGCAAGCTTTCTTAGACCTGATATTTGCATCTTTCCATTTTGCAAAAGGTAAAGAAAAAAAAAACGAAAAAAAAATCAAAACACTTACGACACCATTGTGGCCATTGAGATCTCCATTTGTGCCATTAGTTCCATTAGTTCCATTAGTCCCATTTGAGTTAGGCATATTTAATTTTTTTTTCGTTGATATATCACATCTACGTTCAGAATGAGCACAACAAAGCTACTGACACATCTAATGATGGTGAAAGTAACCGCTACAGAACGAGAAAAAAAAGTTCTAGCCAAGAAGACAACTCTGAAGACTTTACAATTTTCCTCGGCAAATGCGCCGCGTCAACACAGTTGCTTGAAAAAAAGTCTGATAGGACTAGCCACACAGGGTTAGTTTTTGCAAATATTTTGTTTTACATAGTGTTAAAACAATAGTTAGGTGTCCAAAGTTTGAAGGCTACGCATTTCGTAACTTTGAATATTCGAGTGAAAAAAGAATATCTGGCCAATATGAATTTTTTTTTTGCAAAATAAGGAGAAAAAAAAAGGCAGCAAAAAAAATAAATGAGAAAAAATGTAGCAAAAAAAAGACAAAAAAATGGACAAAAAAAAATGGACAAAAAAATGGACCAAAAAATGAGAAAAAAAAAATAAGAAGAAAAAAAAAATATTAGTATGAAAAAATAAAAAAAATATTAGTATGAAAAAAATTATTGAGTAAAAATTAGTCCGCAGAGGAATAAAATTTCGCCAAGATCTGAGGATGGTAATTTTGGCGGGAAAATTCAAATGAAGACTTAGAGACGATTTTTACATATTATTGCGTATTGAAATTGTATTTGTCTTGGAATAAATCAATTCTGACTTTGAGATGCAAAATAAGAACTTTTTTTCTGTCCAATTTAACATATCCTAAAAAAATGCTATGCAACAATTTATGCACGAAAAAAAGCATGTAATTCTTTTTTGTGCACCGTGCTATGACATTGTATTTTAACCAATTCCCAAGTTGAAGATAAAAATGCTGACACGTAGAGAAGAAGAAAGCTTTGCAAAAATTATATCAACCTCTAACCTTTTCAAATTGAAAAGAACAAGACTGAAAAAGAATTCCGCAAAAAGAGAAAGGCATGGAAAATTGCATAAAGTATCATATTACATACCACACACAAATTTGGATACTACAGTTGTTATGGAGATTATTATATGTATGACCATCTCACAGTATGTCAAATGTCCATTTTTGTTCTAAAAACTACAAATTCTTGAAAAGCTTGAAAAATGGTCAATCTTTATTTTTGTGTTTAAAATTGAC
>LT728038.1:46369-57977 GCA_900157175.1 Oithona nana
AAGTATATTTGCTATTTTTACTGAATCTTTCTTTGGCAAAATCTTGGACATTTTTGAATACTGAAAATGTTTATTGCTCTTGGGGTACTAAATATGCTCATCAAAGGGAAGTGAAGGATATGGGACTCAATACCCACTGTGGATTTGAAGTCCAAGTAACTCTAAAATTAACTTTTACCTTCTCATATTATTGATTGATTTTTAGACTGAAGGTAGTGAATTGGATATGGGTAGGAGATTGCATTGCACTATGAAAAGTTCAGATTGCAATTCAGGAGGCTACATACCTCTTCCTGGACCTCCTGGACCTCCACCAGGACTTGTTGGACTTCCTGGTTTACCTCTTCCCATTCATCCGGATCTTGATTCAGAAGAACAAGAGCCAATTCAAATCATTGAAGAAAATGGAAACAAAGTCACTTGCTTCTACAGAAATACCCAGATGATGTGTAACTATCCACCTAAGCCAGGATTTCCCACTAATAATCCTCCCCCTGGTCAAGGACCACCAGGACTCTACCCACCATATCCAGAACCAGAACCTTTACCATATCCAGTAGCAGAACCTCAACCTGATTTCCCAGAAAATCCTTTTCCAGAACCTGATGAAGAGGATAATAATGTCAGCCAAAATTTAAGTTCAGATGATGAATCAAACGAAGATTCAGTGACAATCATCCAAAATGGAGGAACAACAGTTTATTGTTCCAAAAGAAACACTCAAGTCATTTGCAACAATTATCAGGCTCCCAATCATTTTGATACTGATAAAGCTTTGAGTAGTCGAGGTAGTCAACGGTTTGCAGGTCTTGGTGTCATTGCTTCTTGGATTGGCAGTGCAGCCGTTAAAAAGGGTATGGAATTTATTGTTGGAAACTATCCAGCATTGAAAGAGATTGCAAAAGATGTTTATTACCATGGTAAAGAAGCTTATAATTGGTTACGCGGAAAGAAACATGAAACAGAGGTTAAAACCGATGTGATGGATTGTACCAAAAGCTATCAAGCAAGAAGCTTAATGAGAGGACGAAACCAAGAATGTTCTTTTGCTTTCGATTACAATGCAGCTGCCAGACATCATGGTTATGCTCATTGCACATTGAAGCCTCATGCATGCAAAGCAGTTAAAGAGATTGGAGAAAATGCTTCAGAGAAACCTTTGGTCCCTGATGAAAATGATGATTCTTCTCATGAATCCGGAGTCGAACGTCCTGATGTAGTACCTGAACCCCCTGCTTATCCTGGTTCCGGAGACAACAATATGATTTGTAACTTCCGAGATAAGAGTGGACGGAATGTAATAATGGCTTGTAATTATTACAACAACTATGGGAAGAAATAAATATTAATTTTGTGTTACCTTTTTATGAATGATAAATAGTAGTTATTTATGTTATTTATAACGTGTTTTTCAATTCATTTTTTAAGAGTTGTGTTTAGAAAATAAGATTTATTGAGTTGCTCTCAACACCGTTCATAATCTAACAGGAAAAATGAAATACACATCTCTTATTTTGCTCATCACGACATCTTTTTCTATTTTTGATGTTTGCTTAAGTAAAAGTGCTAAAACTTGGGATATGGAAGACGCCCGTAAATCATGCGAAGACAATGCTGCCAAGTCTGATGCATGGTTGCTAGAACATACGACTCTTACCCGACTCCTTATGGTAAAACTTAATTTTGAATTTTAAAATTATCATCAACATCTTTTAAAAAATTAGAAAAAAATTGGAGTTGAAAATTGTGCCAAAATATGGGGATCTTTTTCGACTTATGCATACAAGGACCATTTTTGTGTTTTGAAATATCAATATGCCAGGGATATTCTTGCAATGGGCTTGCAATTGTATGATTGTGCATTCAGTGAAGTAAGAACATTTTAGAATATAAAAGAAAATATTTCTAAAAGTTTCTTTAGACACACAAAAACGGTTTGAGACATTGCTTTCTAAAGACAAAGGCATGTGAAGACAGGAGGAAGAAAGAAGTTTCCAAGAGAGTGTGGGGACCACCGCCACCAATGAAGTCATTGCCTTACAATACCTTGACTTGCAGCAATTCACAGTCAAGTATTTTCAAAGGCCAAACTGTCCGTTCTCGTGAATCCGAAGGACCCATTGAACTTACGCATCCAAGTAACAAGAAGCTTTTTGATAAGATGGAGGAAGAAAGTGAAAAATTGAAGAAAGAACTTCTGGCTATTGATGCTATGGAGAGTAAAAATTATTCTTCTGAGAGCTCTATGGAGTCAGGAGAGTAATAATTGCTTGCAACTATTACAACAATCCAATAGGATGATTATTTTTCTTTTTCCTTTTACAAAACATGCAATAAATTAGTTTCTATTGATGTCATCGTGTTATGCATTTTAAAAACACTAGTGTCAACATAGTTTCTAAAGCAAGATGAATCGCACACCTTTTATTCTATTCATTGTGGTTTTCAGTTCCGTTTTGAACGTTGGTAAGAGCATGACTAAGAAACAAATCCATAAAGCATGTCAAGACAATGCTGCCAAGTCTGATGCATGGTTGTTGGAACATAAGGGTGTTACTTTCGCCTATATGGTAAAACGTAATGACTAGATATCATTAAACTGTGATTATTATGTTGAGTATTTTAGAACAAAATTGGCATCGAAAATTGCGTCAAAATATGGGGATTATGGACCAACGTGAATCTAATAATCTGGACGTCTAAAGACTGGGACACGTATTGCGTAAAGGAAAACGAATATTTTCGAAATGTCATGGCAAAGGCTTTAAAACTGTATGATTGTGCATTTACCGAGGCAAGATAACCTCTAACTTACTATCTATCTCCTTAAGCAACAACAAATATTTTTGATAAAAAAGTTACTTTTAGAAACATGAAGATGGTTTAAGACATTGCTTTCTAAGGACAAAGAAGTGTGAAGAATATAGAAAGAAAACTAATTACTACAACCACAAGAACAGAGTGTTTGGACCACCAGGACCATCAGCATCAACACAGTTACAGTCAGCTTCAAATATCCTGAACTGCAACAATCCACAGGCACGTAATGCTAAAGGCCAAACCATTCTTACTTGTATTTCAAACATGAGTAGGTCAAGAAGTCTTGGATCTAATGGACCCATTGAAATGAACCATCCAAGAAACAAAAAGCTCTTAGATAAGATGCAGAAAGACAGCGAAAAACTGAAGAAAGAACTTTTAGCTATCGATGAATTGGATGCTAAAATGAATCAAAAAAAGGCCAAAAACAAAGGCAGAAGAAGTGGAAAAATTGCATCACCCTTAACCCCAGAATATCGTATCATTGTCAATTAGGCTCTAACCTGCCAAAGCAAATACAGTTTTACAGAAATGTGTTGGGTGACAGAAAAATCCACTATATAGAGAGTAGACTGTATTTTTGTATTCTAGTTTTGAATTTTGACCAATTTCTAAATGACGTTGCCTAAACAACATTAGGTTTGATGCCCTGTTCCACACCATAACTGATAATTTCTTGGATGATTTCAAAATTCTGGCGTTTGACAGCCAATCGTAAAGCAGTGTCTCCATTCTCATCTTCTGCATTAATGTCAATGTTTGGTTGTTTCAAAATCTTCTTAACCAATTGAGGGTTATCAGTTAAGGTTACACAAGCACAATGTAATACAGTTCTTCCTTTGTCATCTCGATCATTGATATCAATGTTGGGCAGCGAACATAGAAATTCAAACATCTTGGTCCATTCTGACAATGGATCAATCCCAATGTCCCATTCCAAGGCAAAGCCATGGAATGGAAGTCTCTCTACAGAACTCTTGATTTCAATGGAAGGATGTTGTGAAAGTAGTTTGACACACTCCAAAGAAAGATTTAGGCAAGCATGATAAAATGCAGTTTTTCCTGCATTGTCTTGAAGATTGACTTCTAGGTCATCTTGTTCCAAAAGCAACTTGACTATTTCAGTTTCTTTCTTTTCACAAGCTATCATCAATGGAGTGTAACCATCATCATCATTCTTGAGGTTGATATGTGTAGCTCCGGGGTTTTCAGATAAATAATCCAAGAGAAGTTTGACAACGTCAAAGTGCCCATTCTCACAGGCAATGTGCAAGGCTAAGTTTTCACTCACATCTTCATCATCATCATCATAGAAAACATCATGAAAACATCTTGGTCCATTGTTCTGTGTCATCATTTTCCCGTACCTACTATGTAGTAGAAAACTGACCACATCTGCATGTCCGTTTTTGGCAGCACACCAAAGGCCTTTGTCCCATGTATCCTCATGATAGTCAGAAATAAGCTTACAATCAATTATTATGTGCTTTAGCATTTCCAAGTTCTTGAATGAACATGAATCCAAAAGTAAATGTCGCATATCTCTGACTGAAAGAAATTTTTTTTGAATAATCAACTTCAAGGACCTGTTGAGCTTTTGTTCTACCATTCTGTACAATATTTTGTGGTCATTGAACATCACTTTGGTTGGCAATATAGTGTCAATGAATTCAATATCTGCATTGTCAATGGCATAATAGAGTGGACAATAAGGCTCAAACACATTAGGTAACTTGTCAAACCCTTCATTATGGTAGACTTTCGTAAGCTTCTTCTTCATAATATTCCAATCCATTTTCAAATATTTGACCATATTCTTCAGGAATTTCTTGATAAAAATTGGATGTTCTGCTTCAAAGTGGTCTATGATCTCCTCCCATTGAGGAAAAATTGACAGGAATCGTTCATTTTGCTTCTTAGACACACACTTGAACTTTTTCCATTCATACAAATTCATATCGACTCGAAAGTGATTGATCATTTCGCCATCTTTCAATTGTCGTAGATGTGGAAGCCAAAGTGATTTTTCTTCTTTGATAAATTGGTTCCATGATTTGCAAACAATTTGACACATGAGTAAACTTTGTAAATCCAGGCGGACAAATATGTTTCCGGCAATATGATGCAAACCTTCACTTCGTACGAAGATTTCATAGTCACCTTGGTTAACTGGATTAACCTTTCGTTTTTTCTTTCGGGGTTCTTCAGTCATTTTTCTCTTTTCTCATAAGTTTTACTTGTTGAGTCGCCGCGATTTGACGAGTTTTCCAAAATCAAAACAAATCGGAAAGGAAATAGAATTTCCCACGCAACCTTTCCTATCCAACGCTAGATGATCGATCGGCGAGATATGTAAGGGCGTTCGTTGGATGTTCAACTTCACAGTCGAAATATTTAAGTCGAACAGTAGAAGTCCAAATATAATTTTGAATGGAGTTTGCAGTTACAAAAAAATTGTTGAATTTTCTACTACGATTTCGATGTCCAAATTGTGAATTTAGTACACTTGAAGCATCACCCATTCAAAAACATTTGCGGCAATGTATGGTCAAGAATAACTTTGTGATTGAACATGTTAAAAAAGAAATCAAGACCGAGTTAGACATCAAAGATGAGTTTTGCAAAGTCCCAATTAAAATGGAGGAGTCTATAAGTATAAAGAAAGATCCGGATGAGGTGATTGAAGAAGAGTTTGTGATTGAGCATGTTGAAGAAGAAATCAAGCCTCAAATTGAAGCTGTTCTTTGTGGTGAAACTGCAAAAATTCTGTTTGAGATGATTGAAGACGATGATGACCTTGAATATGAAATGAAAAATGACGAGAATTCTGATCCGAAATTAGAAACCAAAGTGTACAAAGAAGAAGGAGAAGTTGGACAATTGTCACCGATTGAAAATTATGAACAAATTTCACAGTTCGGACAACTTGGACAGATGTCACAGATTGGACAACCCGAACAAGTTCTGCCACTTGGTAAAAAGGCACATTTTGGACAACCTGGACACACAAGAGTGAATGAATCAGTTTACCGTTCTTATTACAACAAAATCACATTTGGTTCATCTAAATGTCGTTATTGTCCAGCCATTATTTCTACAATAAGAGGTTCAACTTCTGGTCTGAAGAAACACTTAGTGAGTCGACATAAGAAAATGTACTTGAAAGAAGTCAAACCCAAAGTCGATGCCAGGAAAAACACCTATCCTGATAGAAAGAATTTGTCAAAGCACATCAGTTTCTGTCATACAGAAATGTAATCAATAAATACATTTTTGTGAAATCATCATTTTCTATTATTTTGAGAGTCAAAGGTTGGGTGAGTATTTCCTCTGTTCTTGCGTTAAGATAGGCGTTCGTAATTCGCATTGAAGGTTGGATGTTCATTGTTCAACTCAACAGTCGAAATACTAACGTCGAACATTCGAAGTCCAAATGGAGTTTGCAGTTACAAAAGAATTGTTGAATTTTCTACTACGATTTCGATGTTCCAATTGTGAATTTAGTACACTTGAAGCTACACCGATTCAAAAACATTTGCGAGAATGTCTGAGAAAGGACAAGAATGAGTTTGTGATTGAGCAAGAAGAATGCAAGCCTCAAATTGAAGCTGTTCTTTGTGGTGAAACCGCAGATGAGTTTGTGATTGAACTTGTCGAAGAAGAAGAAGACAAACTCAAAGCGGAATTGGACATCAAGGATGACAATGTCAAGACTAATGAAGAAGATCATCATCTCCAGCAACCTCAAATTGAAGCTGTTCTTTCTGGTGAAACTGCAGAAATTCTGTTTGAGATGGAAGACGATGACCTTGAATTCGGACAACTTGGACAACTTGAACAAATTCCACAACTTGGACAAGTGTTACAATTTGGACAACCTGGACAAATTCAACAATTTGGACAACCTGGACAAATCCAACAATTGGGACAACCTAGACAAATCCAACAGTTGGGACAACCTGGACAAATTCGACAATTGGAACAAACCGGTCAATTGTCACAAATTGGACAAGTAGGACAAAATGAGCCTTATGGACAAGTCCGTCCAAGCATCAAGTCCATTACAGAATCACTTGCCAATGATGAAGAAGAGCATTTCACCTATCTTTCACCCAACGAAGTTGAAAACCTTGCGGTCAATACCAAAACCCAAGAAGACATGAGCATTGGTTTCACAAGAGTGAATGAATCAGTTTACCCTTCTTATTACAACAAAATCACATCTAGTTCGTCAAAATGTCGTTATTGTCCAGCAATTATTTCTACAAAAGGTGGTTCAACTTCCGGCCTGAAGAAACACTTAGTGAGTCGACATAAGAAAATGTACTTGGAAGAAGTCAAGCCCAAAGTAGATGCCAGGAAAAACACCTGTCCTAACAGAAAGAATTTGACAAAGCACATTGTCTTTCTGTCATAAAGATGGGCCATATTGGTATAAAATAAAATTAAAAAAATTTGCGAAATCGAACAACTAAAACTTGTTTTTAAGCGCATATAGAAATACGGTAGACTGTTCAGTTTTGCTTGAGAATAAGCATTGATTTCGCAGCGAATATATTCAATGACAAGCTTTCGATTTTTAGAATTAATGTCTGTCAAAAAATTTCTTCTTCATTTCACATTCATCGCAGCATCCTGTTTCCTGGACCATTTTCAATATAGGTATAGTAGAAAAAACTCTTTTGCTTCGTTTAATAATCGTCCAAATCGAAATCTTCTTCACCAAAATCATCGCATTGCATAGCTTGGAAGTCGACTTTGTAGCGTAGCATACCGCCAATCCCACCAAAACCGCGTACGAATTGCGATCCTTCTTGCGATCTGTCGGTAATAATCTCCAAAGTGGCACCAAAACTTTTGTAGTTGTTGGCCAACCATTCTAGAAAAGGCATTGATTCTTCCAACTCTAATTCAACACCAGTTTCTTTATCCGTGAAGTGCGTTTTATCCTTTTCTTGTTCAGTGGTTAAATGAAGGATTTTCGTTTCGCCTGAAACATAGAAAAAGAACAATTGAAAAATTGGACAAAATTGGAAAGTTGGACAAAATTGGAAAGTTGGACAAAATTAGAAAGTTGGGCAAAGTTGGGGAAAAAAATTTGGACGAAATTGAAAAATTGGACAAGATGGACAACATTGAAAAAATTGGACAAAATGGAGAAAATTAAGAAAATGGAAAAATAGACAAATTGGAAAAATGGGACAAAATTGAAAAATGGGACAAAATTGAATAAGTGGACAAAAATGGGCAAATTTGAAAAGTTGGACTTTTATGACGAAAAACGGATTTAGTACCTGATGTGTGATTTTTCAAGCTATATCTCTGAATGTCGAGGTTTTCCCAACAAATGAGAGTTTCGACTGCACCCATTTCTAATGCGCGTAAAGTATCTTCGACACCAAAGCAGTACTTGCCGGTATCTTGACTGATTTGGTCAAAGTAACTGTTGATGAGTTTCTTTTCTTGAATGAATTTGACGTTGGCTAAAGATTCGGCTGCTAATTCAATAGCTTGATTGAAACCGTTTTCACCTGTAATAATAAAATCACATTAATTTCGAAAAAAATCGTCAAATTACAACTTTTTAGATTTTGTCAACATTCACTTTCACGAAAAATTTCGGGAAATTAAAACGTTCAACTTTTTAACGTTTCCATCTCACGAAAAAATTCGGGAAATCACGTTATTTTTCTAAATGTTTCGATTTCACGAAAAAAATTGGGAAATCACAACGTCCATTTTTTAACATTTCGATTTCACGAAAAAATTCGGGAAATCACAACGTTAATTTTTCTAACAATTCGAATTTCACGAAATTTTCTATAAGACAAAAAATCCATTTTCATGGATTTTTTTTCACAATTTACCTCCGTAACTGACATCAACAAGTTTGATGATTTTTGCTTGCAGCCTAGGATCAAACATATCTGATTGGCTAAGTTCCGTCTTGAAATCCGCACTACCAGCCAAGATCATTCCGCTAATATTAGGTTTATCATTGGAAATGAAGAGTTGCACAGCAGTTTCAGCCACTTTGCGTACATAATTATGCCGTTTCTCCATACGCAACCTTGCGAATCGAAGCGCTGACTGACCACCACGACCGTGTTTTTTGGGCAAATCCACCGTGAATTTGTGCAGTACATCCCGCGTATTTCCTTGTAGGGTGCCAAACAAGGCACCATTACCATCCATGACAATGAAGCCAAAGCGGTTGTCATCGGCCAACAAGGCCGTCAAGGCCTCCGTATGGAACTTATTGTCGCACAAATACAAGGATGTATTGATAGGTTTAAAAGGCTCGAAATCAATATTCACTTTCTTTTCTTTGCCTTCTTCAGTCACTATTGTTCCACAATACACCACAAGACCATTGGGCGGTACTCGCGTGTACAACTTGAGCCGATGCTGGACGGAGGTGATGGCGCCCAAGACGGACAAGCGGTTGACGCGAGATTTGATGTTGGAGGCCGTGCCGTACTCGTCGGCCAACATTTTGGACACTCGGGATACTTGATCACCGGGTGGGATGATCAAGGAGATCATCGAAGTGCCATTGCCTCGGGCGGCTTGCAAGGATTTGATCAATTTTTTGACCTTCCAAATCTCGACATTCTTGTCTGAGGAACTGTCGTCACCCATTTTGACGTTACTAAACGCACTGATCTGTAAAAATGAAAAAAAGTAATTATGGCAGAGTTCCAAAAAAAAAATGGTAAATACGCGAAATTTGGTATATAAAAATTGATGGAAAAAATCCGGGAAATGAAAACAGGACACGTACTATGCCGGGCGTGACCTCTGTCAATTTGACGAGTTTTTTGGGCAAACTTACTTTTGCCGAATTTTTGGGTTTTCATGGTTTTGAGGCTGTGAGCTAAGGATTTCAATTCGGACAAATTCATTTTTTTGATTGACTACTTTCACTCAAGTTCAAATATGACGTTGCCATGTGAGGAAAAAAGACACAAACATACGATTCCTTCATTTCGCCATCTTTAGTAATATTTTGCAATATTATGACTTACCTAAAATTAAGGAATGTTGACACTGTGTTCTTGTGAGTATGAAGGGGATCAATTTGATGGACTTTTGGGCTTAGTAGAACCTTTTTCAACAGATTTTACCGCTCACAGAAATTGAAAAAAGTTTGACACGCCGGAAATGCTGTTTTGCTTATGAAGTGAAATCAACTTTTCATTACTAATTTTTTGAAAAATTATAAATTATCAATATTCATTGTCAATTAAAATTCAAATAAAGTACTCCAAATATTTTTTTTTCAAAGTTTTTTGGAAAGTTTTTGGGTGATTTTACAAAATATAACAAAATGGAAAAGTAATTTTACTTCAACCCCTCCTAAAATGTCATTGAAAGTTGACGGACACAAAACAGCTGAGTGAAGTCTTTGTACTTCTCTTCTCTTTTACGTTAACGTCCCTTTTGTGACTTTACTCAACATTATTTCTCAGGCATTTTCTCAACTTCAATTTCTCCGAAAAAATCATTCCAATTCCGATTTTCAACAACTTTTATGCTTGTTAACTAGCAAAAATATTGGAAAATCACGAAGTGAAAATGGAGAAAAAAATTCGTCAAAATGCTACGGGTTCAGTACTAAGTCGCTACAGCCAATTGTTGATTTGACGAATTTTTTCAAAAATCAGTGAATTGTGACAGATAAACAAGTCTTTTAGTGATTACAAGTATTCAATGACTTGTTGAAGTGTGACAATGGCGTCGCCTATGACAGTGCATGGACGATTGTCCAAAATGGACACAATTCAACAAAAGCAAAATACCAAAACAGCTAAAAGAAAAGAGTCCAAATGGGAAATTTTAACTAATTTGGATTCCGGAACCAAATACAACATCAAACCTAAGAAATTGGAAGGAATTTTGACTAAAAGACGAAAATGGCCAATGAAAGGATGGCATAAACGGTAAAAAACTTACTGAGAAAAACTCATCAAATTGCAAAGATTCATGCCCGGCATAGTGCGAATACTGTTTTCATTTCCCGGATTTTCTGCCACACAAAATAATTTTACCAAATATCAATTTATCAATTTTTTTCAGATATTTTGTATTGGAAAATGGATCATTATCCTATGGAAAATCCGCAAATGAAGTCAAACGAGGACGAACTCATGGAGTTATTGATGTGGGAACCTCTGTGATTTCAGCCAAAACTGAACTATACCGGATTGATATTGACGATGAGAATTTCATTCATCATCTAAAGGTAACTTTTTCGGAAAATCTCTGACTTCTTTCACTCAACCTTTGAACCTTTTTGCAGGCAAGTGATGTTGAACACTTTGGTCTTTGGCTAGAACAACTCCAACAGCACAGATTTTATAGGCAAAATCAAATCAACAATGGCAGTGCTGAGGATCCAGCAAGTCCTATTCCACATTTTAGTAGCCCTGGAAGTTCTTTACCACGAGGCCTAAAACCTCCTACGTCGCTAACAGGCAAGAACGAATGGTTCATTTTTTTTACGAGCGGCATCTGGATTTTTTCTGAACACTTTGAGAATGAATTGTAAAATTCAAGAAAACTCGTCAAATCGCAAATGTTACAGCTAGTCTCGTCCTGTTTTCAGTTCCCGGAATTTTTCATCAAAAAACTTCATTTCTGCAATTTTTGCGAAGCGGTGAAAAATTCAATAAAACTCGTCAAATCGCAAAGTTCACAGCTGGTCTAGTACTCTTGAATCCCGAATAATCGTGTATACACGCAACCTATATTTGAAAATTTTCCAAGATACACGGCCTTATTCGGG
>LT728038.1:60215-81105 GCA_900157175.1 Oithona nana
TTTAAGATGTAAACGTAGCTCTCTTCGCTCGCAATGTTGAATGAGACTTTTTCTGTGATTTTCAAACACGCAGTTATTTTCAGAGATAAATTGGCTTACTTCTCCAAAAACTTGGGCTCATGATCGTGCCTTATTTCAGCAAGAAAGGACGAGCGAATCTACTGTTTTAGTGATGATGAAGAGGTAAGCAAACGCATTTTTATTTTGATCAATCATTGAAAAAGTTGACAAAATGGGATTTGCTCATCTGAACACTCTTTAGGTCCAGCATACATGCCTGGCTTATTAAATTTCGCAGGCATCCCCTCAGCAACTGAATCAAAAAGACTTTTTCCTTCTTTTGCCTTATTTGAAAGCTTACATGTTCCATCAGGCATGTACATGAAATACTTGCATTGTTCATCTGCCAAGCATAGCTTTTGACACTCCAAAGGATTGTTATTTGGAGCCTCAAGAGTTATTTCTTCCAGAGTCCCATCGGAACGAACAAAGACTCCTTCCTTGATGCAACATCTATGGGTCCAAAAACTGTTGGGTCCATCAATCAAGTTTGGCCATCCATTTTGGTACATTTTAGTGTAGGCATTGACAAAATCATGCATCCAAAGTGTACCATTGTCAGCATACAATTCCACTGCATCCGTCATTGGGACGCCAAATTCATCTTTGAAGTCTTGTTTGCCACAAGCGTTATGTCCCAAACCTCTTCTGGCAGCAAAATATTCTGCATTTTTGTTAGCACCATCAAAATTAGGACATCCTCTTGGAATACCATTGGCATCAAAATTGAACTTCCAGTAGAAACTCATTTCAGCTGTCATCATCCTTGACTGATTGTTTTTCCATCTACCTTTACCTTCATCAGCCTTTTGGTCAAAGTGGTTCAAAATCCAATTGATTCTTCCGTTTCTAGTAGAGGTTGCCCAAGGATTGGGTGGAGGCCACTCCCCTGCAAAGAGTCCACCTCCTTGGACTAGATATTTTGATGGGTTGACCGCCCATGTTGATGGATCTGCTCTATTACATCCTTTAATGATTGGGTATTGAGCCAAAAGCTGGTAATATTCATTGGTAAAAAATTTGTCTTTGCCCCAACCATAGTTCCTAAAAGAAATTCTCTTTTAGTTTGGATCAAGAAGGAAGAAAGCAATCAGAAAATCAGAAGTTGAATATTACCTATGACTACTCATTCCATTGAACATTGCAATTGTGTGAATACCAAGCAGTGCAAGACTTTCTCTTGGTGTCATACCAAAAGACTCATCAAAGTATTTGGTTGTCTTGTCAACTTCCACATCTTGTGACGGATGATGTTCTAGGTTACTGGTTAGGTACTGATTAAACTCTGAAGCTTCAGCTTTAGCTTGGCAATCCCTTCTACCAAATTTGAACATTTTTAGAATGGAATCTGGTGGTTGAACAAAGCAAGGATATTGGTCGCAAGTTGTCACTCTACTTCTCTGGGGACTTGAACATTGAGCTTGGGTTCGTTTGAAGACATCATTCAATGCAATCATTGTTGCATAGGACCATAGATCAGCTCTTGATATCCCCATATCTTTCAATGATTTAGGCAAAGTTGGGGCATTGAAGGGGAAGTCTGGTTCTTGGTACAATTTCTCCAAGACAGCAATAGTATACTGCAATCCATTGTTGTGTTCAAGGTTGGCATCCATGTTCAAGCATCCGTCACATGGGTTGCCATCAGTGATGCCATTGGTATAGGGTACGCAATCATGAAAAGCTAACCTGAGCAACTTCCTTGATGAAAAGGCAATGTCATCTGGTCTTTGTTGTACCCAAGCAGCTTTGCATTGAGCTCTTTCGGTATCACAGTCTGGTTTGACAGTAATGAGACTAGGGTCATAAACATATTTTTGGTAGTCTTCATTAGTTGGATCTTGATCATTCTTTAAGTCAAACTTGTTGCCGATTTCTAGGCCATTCATCAAAAGGTAGTCAATTTTGGAATACAAAACTCGGCTGAGTTCATCAGTCCATTTCGCTCTTTCACAGACAAATCTTCGTGTTTTGGTACATCTGACGTCATTCCATTTCCCATCTCTTTGCCGCAATTCAATGCAGTTTTCATTGTTTCGTGCATTATCGGGTTGATTTTTGCTCCAATTGGTGTAGCTCACCTCTTTTCCATTGCTCGCAGATTTGAATCTATCAAGAGTTTACAATGAATGAGCCATTATGTGATTTTCAAACACTTTTTTCGAAAGTTTTATACTTACTGTCCTTCCGTCTCAGAATCTGAAGCCCCAAGCCAAATATTGCCTTTGATCAATTCAGATACCCCTTGATTTTGAATCTCATTGTCTGGTACAAAAAGCTGCCCGCCCATTTCTTGACATTGTTTAACAGCTCCTGACCATTGCTTGCCTTGACTTGAAAGCCAAATTTCTTTGTTTTCAACAGTGATCCATTCTTCAGAATACGAAGTTTTAATGACTACAGACAGAACTAAAAAGAGAAGCAACATCTTGCTGCTTCTGTATTTTAGGTGTATCTTCTGTATTTCTAAGGAGTGGCGGACTTTTTGTACTGAAATGAAAGCATCAAGTGTCATCTTCAAGTGTTCTTCAAACAATTTGCGACAACTATTAACGACGTCTTTGGCGCCGAACAATCATTGTTTCGTTCTTACAAGTTTTCAGACGTTCTGTCTGTACTGCGACAATCTTTATTACCACAAAAAATGTATTTTCCAAAATTCCTTCTTTTTTTTCAGATTTATGAAGAAGCTCCGCCACCCAATTCATTATCAACCGAATTTGAATCCCTAGAAAACCCACCATCGTTAACCGAACCAATCGGTACTTCAAACACACTGTCAAGAATCACCGGTCGACGACAAAAATTACCGGCAGTCAAAGCCGATACTGCCGGTCTAAATCTATGGAACTTATTATGCAAAAATATCGGCAAAGATCTATCGAAAATATCCATGCCTGTGACTTTAAACGAACCTTTGTCAGTGTTGCAAAGATTATGTGAAGAATTGGAGTATTCGGAATTGTTAGATAAAGCGGCCGGTTTAAGTGATCCGGTGGAACGGATGACTTATGTTGCGGCTTTTGCAGTATCCGCTTACGGGTATTGTACCGCAAGGGCTGGACATAAACCGTTCAATCCGCTTTTAGGTGAGTTTTAAGTGAAGAAATATTTTGAAAATTATGACGTCATCAAGTAAAAATAAATCCGAAAAAAATTCAAAAAATTCAAAAAATTCCGGGAATTCGAAATGTGATTAAAAGTGTGCAAAATGATTCTGAAAGAAAATATTTGAATTTTCGCGCCAAAAATTTGAAATCTTTCTTTACTTTTTAGGAGAAACGTATGAGTGTATCCGAGAAGATAAAGGCTTCAAATACGTATCCGAACAAGTAAGTCATCATCCGCCCGTTTCGGTATGTCATGCAACATCTGAAAAATGGAGTTGGTGGCAAGATTTCCGTGTCAAAACCAAGTTTTGGGGAAAATCGATGGAATTCCAGCCGGAAGGTGTCATTAATCTGATGCTTGTCTTGCCTGATGGAACTAAAGAATACTACACTTGGAACAAGGTAAAAAAGTAACGAGCGTAGCGAGCTTATTTTTTTCAAATTATGACGTCACGTCATGAAATGAAAAAAAAATCCCAAAAAAGTTTGAAAATTCTAGGAAATTAAAATGAAATAAATCGTGAAATAACAACCTGAAAAAAAGCCAAGAAATGAAAATGAGATAACTTATTTTTGTCATTTGACGAGGTTTAAAAAAATCGCGAAACTGAAATCCGAAAAAAAAATCCGGGAAATGAAAATGTGATATAAGCAACGTCAGCCATGATTTTTGTCATTGGACGAATTTTTGATAAAATTATTTTTTTGACAATTTTTCCATGCCAACAAAAAAGTTATATTTGGATTCTGATCGCATTTATTTGATTATTACAGATCACCACTTGCATCCATAATCTATTCAGCTCTGGAGCTGACAGATGGGCCGACTTGTACGGAGAATGTCAGATACAATGCAAATGTAGCAGCGGAGAAAATACGTTATCTTGTAAGCTGGAATTCCTTAAGGCCTCTGGATATTGGACTTCGGGAAAAAAACATGAAGTGGTGGGATCCATCAATTCTCAGAAAGGTTAGTACCTAAAAATAGCATTACACAGTGCTTAAAAAAGGTCGCATTTTGGCGCTAAAATTCAAATTGGTTTTTAAATAAAATTTTTCTTTTGAAAAAAAATTGAATTTTCTTGCCAAAAATGCGAGATTTCGACACATAGTGCTTCAGGATGTGAGATCATGATAAGACAAAAAAAGTTGAAAAGCAAAAAGTTTTTTGAGGTCTCATCTTTTCAAAAAAAAAACTTTTGCTTTTTAATTAGAAAGTTTTCTACTTTTAACTGAAGTTTTAGTTGCTTTACTTCCTCAATATGTAGATGTACCAAAGACTGCTTAGTTGTACATATCGGATATGTTATGATGACGTCAGCAGACTTCCTTCTTTTCACTCAATATCAGGACGACACCTGATGCTCAAAAAAACTACACTGTGCATAAAAAATCGTCAAAAATTTCACATTTTAATTTCACGAATTTTTTGGTGAAAAATATTTTTGAAAAAAATCGTGAAATTGCAAGACTCAATGTTGATTTTGTAAGAATAACGTTTCAATTTCATGATTTTTTTTGGTGAAAAATGTTTTCGAAAAAGTTCGTGAAATTGCAAGGTTTAATGTTGAATTTGTAAGAATAACGTTTCAATTTCACGATTTCTTTTTTTGGTGAAAAATATTTTGTTTCGTTTAAAGTGACAATTCTTCTTTGCTTTGTTTACAGGAAAAGTACTGCAACACTTGTTTGGTATTTGCACTGAAGCACTCTATTGCGGAAAAGCTCCTTCTGCACGATGCATTTGGCGACCTGGTGCGTTGCCCAACGAATGTGAACTCTTTTATGGATTTTCAAGATTTGCTATTGAATTGAACGAGATTTTGGAAACGGAACGACACTTTTTACCCTTAACTGACACACGGTTCAGACCGGACCAAAGAGCTTTAGAGGTAAAAAAAAATCAATCAGGCTTTTTTTCAGCACTTCCTTTCTTATAATTTGATTTTTTGGTGACATTTTTTATTTTTTTATGATTTTTTTTGTGTGTTATTTTTTCCATTTTTTCTTTTTATGCCTTTTATGCCTTTTATGCGTAAAATATTTTCCTTTATTCTTCTTTTAATTTTATTTCTTTCTTTCTTGAAGTTTTATGTGATTTTTTCCCTTTTTGTAAATTGTTTGTGAATTGTTTATGAATTTTTTACGACTGTTTTAAAGAATTTCCAACCTGAGATAAAAAGGAGGAATGAGGATTTTTTTTTACCAGAGATAAAATGAGCCGAAAATAGAATTCTGAGAGACACAAATGAGGCCATTCAATTTTCTTTTGATTGGGTTGTGTTTTTGCTACGGCTTCGCAGGCCTCAATTGACGTCAAGCTCGTTGGGGTCAAGTGGCAATTTGTAGGCTGGGTCAATGTCATGTCACATGGGGATACTTTCGTTCGTCTTCAAAAAGGGGAAGATTGTAGTGTTTTCATTCTTAACAACTCAACATGATTCAGCGCAATAGAAAGACGAGGCTCATTTTTAGACATAAAAGATGATGTATTAGAAGTAATTTTCATCAGGTAGTATGAAAAGGGAGGTTATAAATCATTCTCAAGATTCATGTAACACTTTTCTATGGAAAAAACGCCTGAAACAAAATGAAAATTGAATTCGTATTCGTAATTGTTTCAATTTTTTTAGTTATCTTTTTTTTTTTTTTTTTTTCATTTTTTTTTCCTTAGTTTTTTAAAACTATTTTTCCCGTTTCTTCCATTTTTCATTTATAATTTTTTTTCCTTTTCTATTTTTTCTTCTTATTCATTTATGAGTTTTTAATTCAGATTTCACAATTTTGCTACATTTGATATTTTTTTCATTAATGATTTTTTCAGTTTTTTGAATTTTTTTAGGCTAACAATTTTTATTTTCAGGAAGGACAAATATCTGAAGCTGAAACTCTAAAATTGAAATTGGAACAAGCACAACGAGAAAGAAGAAACCACAACGAAACAAATGGTATTTCGCATGTACCTCAATGGTTTGTCAAAACTTCAAAACACTGGACTTTCAAAGACGATTATTGGACTCAACGAAACGATGCAAATTTTAATGAACTGAATTTGATGGAATTGTGGTGACACGCATCGCGACCCAAGTCTCTCGATTTTTTTATTGTTATTTATCAGCAAATAAATTTTTCATATGATTTTCACACCAACCGATTTTTTGGTCTTCAGGTCGTCTTTAGTAATAATCAGCCTCATGGTCTTCATCTAGAAAAGATTGTCAAAATTGTAATTTATGGGGAAAAGGGGGGAAAATGCATCAGGAAAATTGAACCTTACCGAATTGTCGTTTCATTACGCGTGAGATCATATTTGCGTAGCCTCTTTTCATGACTCTTGTAATCATTCCATTCAGTGCTCGTTTCTCAACATCCTAGAAAAAAAAAAAAAAAATTGATTATTTTATTCGATTTTTCTCAAACTTTCAGTATTTTATTCAGAATCTACAGATTTTATCCTTCATATTTTAGGGACTTTTTGAGTTTTCTTAAACTTTTTTTTTTTTTGTTCTGTATTTCTTATTTTTATTTTTTTTCCGATGTTTATTTTTTTGTGGATAACAATTTTCCTTCACTTTTCTGGATTTTTTTAAAAAGGGAAAATTACGAGAACGTTGTATTCCCTTACTCAAATTTTAAAAGTGCTTGCGTGTAAAAAGTGGTCCAAAATGTACATAATGGTCCCAAGGGACATACATTATCATCACGAAAATGAGATTCCCTTTGAGTTTGTTTTTCATCATACATAATATGTAGTAGTATGTACTACTTACATTGATCTAAGTAGAGACCTTCAATTACATTTGTAGATTATGCATGCAAAGTTTCATGACCATAGGTGCAGGGTGTGACTGACAGACACGCGGACTACTTACATTGAGTTGATCCATATATGAATTATAGGAATCAGGGTCACTTCGCATCACTCTTGAAATCATATGGGAAAAACTGCTTCCACGTTTCATCACCCGCGATATCATATGATCCAAAGTGCGTTTTCGTGTCGGCTCCTCATCATTTGAGCTTTCAGCGTTTGTAAGAGCAATCAACAGTCCCAAAATGGCTATCAAACATGTCAATGACTTCATTTCTAATTAATCGAGAATTTTATGATTGGAATGACAACAAAATGAATTTAGGCAACATACCTTAGGACTCTAGGAGAACAGAAAGGGGACTGTAAGGGCGGCTACTTTGGCGCTCCGCTCTTATATCGGTTTGCTTCTAAAGTACCCATTGGAGAAAGCAAAGTATTCATGGTATACATTCATTTCAATACCTTTTATTGTATTTACATGTACTGTAATTAATTTTATGCCTTTCATTGTAATCCATTGTAATGACTCTGATTGTATTTACTGTATTGAGTAGGTTATACCGGGTGGAATAAAAATAATGGTCCAGTCTTATCGGATGTATCCAAATGTATCCACTGATTCAAAATGTATCAGATGTATCCAAATGTAACCGGATGTATCCGATTTATCCGACTGTACCATTATTTTTGTTCCACCTTCTACTACACTGAATTACATTACGTTTGCAATTGAAGTATTTCTGATTTATAAGGTAAGTTGTGACTTATGAGTCTTGAATGCTGCAGTTAACTGCAAACGTAATGGAATTCAGTGTACTACAGGGTGAAACAAAAGAAATGGTTCAATTAAAGTGCATCAAAAGAAATGGTTTCAAATGCATTTTGTATACCAAATGAATTATAATTGGGGAATAGGCCAATCCTTGAAGTACTGCAAAACAAGGCCGACCTGTGAGAAAAATGAAGTAAACTCCAATTTTCCTCCCCGGTAAAAAAATTAGGTTAACAGATTAAAGGGAATCGTTGATTCCCAGTTAGCTGTTAAACTAACTAGAACAGATACTACACTTTGATCCAAGCCATAAGGCCGAGAAGCGATACTGTGTAAGAAACGTTTTAGTTGATTTCTTAGAGTATCTATGACCCAAGAAAATCGTACAGATTACTTGTTATTTCCATATGAAAACAAGGTATAAATATATATTTGATGCGAGTTGCATTGCAAAATCATCAGATTTGTTCAAAATTCAAAGATTTCTTAAATTGTCGAAATTATTTAACGTATTGAGAGAAAGAATAAAGTCTTTATAAAATATGGTAGCATATGGAAGATATTTGCCCTCTATGAACAACATCTGAAATTGTCAATGGAAAGGAAAGTAAGTACGCGCGCAAGAATACTCGCAAGTCGCAACGTATTTAAAAACGTTTCTAAAAACGTGCAAAACGTTTGTATAAAGGAAATTGATAACACATTTGTGAGAACACACAAATGTACTAAGAATGCATTGAAAATTGCGAGAGTGAAACGTGCTTAGTGTACAGACTGGTGCCTCCGGCGAGTACTCGCTACGCTCGCAAATCACTAAAAACAATGGAAAATGGCTCAGAAAGTTTCTTTTTACAATTTTACGAGCGGCGCGAGCTCCGTTTTCATTTGAATTGTATTTGAATTTTCGCGCCAAAATTCAACACTGTGTAACGATTTGGTATAAGATCTGCAACGCTTTCTTTCTAGATGTAGTATGTTATCCTTATATTCGCTCTGACGTTGCGCCTCACCAAGGTTCTCTTACACAATTGAGGCCACTTTTGAGAGGGCCGTTCCAGGCCCTCTCTCGTAAGCATTTAGCAAGCTGGAATCCCTTCATAAAGAGCCACGACAACAAGGCTTATTGAGCACGAATAAACTCTGGTAATCACACAAGCAACATTTTTATTTCTTGGTTATGTGCAACATTTCTGGGATACTCTCCACTTTGATTCTTAACAGATCTTGAAGCTCCATATTCCAGCAAAAGTTTGACAATGTTAAGAAATCCATTTTTGCAAGCTAAATGCAATGGAGTATCACCATTGAAATTCTGTATTGAGACTTGTAGTGGATAACTTTGATGTTCAGCATTGTATAGCAATGCTTTAGTACAAGATTCAAATCCATGTCCTGCACTGAAATGCAAAGGAGTCATTCCAGAAGTGTCTCTGGCATTAGCATTAATTTTGGTAGCATTTAGAAGCAATAACAAAGCATTTTGGTGGCCATGAAATGCAGCTAAATGTAATGGAGTTCTTCCATTCTTATCTGTGTCTTCCAAGTGATTCACAATTGTTTCAAATGTCAAGAAGTACTCAACAATCAGAGGTTGTCCTAGCCAACAAGACAAACTAATTGGGTTGGTCAAGTTCATGTCATCCTTGGACAAAAGCAAATTCTTATTTTGAACCTCAACTTGAACACAACTTGAACAATCACAAAGTGGATGACATTTGGCACTGGTACACTCATTGACTCTTTCTTGGACCCAGCAAAGGTCCCCTAAGTAAATGGCATGATACAAAACATTCATCTCTTCATTGGAGAAGTACCACAGATCTTCAGGTGCTGGATTGTATTTGGAGCTTTTGATGTGTTCCAAAGCTGCTTCCAAAGTGGCCAAGTTGAACTGATCTTTGGGATTTGACAAGTTTCCTGATGAGCACAGTTGGTAATTGGACATGAAATCTAATTGAGAGTATAGATTCTTGAGTGAACTTTGTGACAATGCTTGAATTAACCAGGGCAGCAAATCATCTGAATTCATGACTGTTTTGGATTCCAATGTAGGCAACTCCAATAGACTGTTTAAAGCTTCAATCTTGGCCAAAGGACAAGTACTCTGTGTCATGATTTCCAAATTGGCTTTGGAAGCTGGTAAAGTCACTTCTAAATCAGGTCTTAGGTTAGATTCTTTGAGTCTGGTGACAGTCAAGATCTTTTGGTTCAATTTGGAGTCATTGCTTTGATTATGAGTGCAAATGTAGGGGAACAAATCTGGATAAATCACATGGTAAAAGTACACTTCACAAGCCTTGACAAATTGTTCTTTGTCATTGATAGGAACTTTGACATGATGTCCAATTCTTTGTAGAGTTTTGTCAAAATTCCTCTTGATGCTTGCATTGAAAGAATCTTTTAAGGAGGTTTGATTAGACAATAACTTGATCACATTTTTGGCCAAAGTGTCATATTTTTTCAATACAAAGTTTGAATCTTGAGTTGGCAAATGAGTTGAAATCCAATTTGTGGCTTGTTGAACGTCTAAAATTGTTTCTGTTGTATTGCATTGAGTGTTTAGATCAAAGTCAAATGTCACATCTGTCAAAGGTCTTGAAATACAATAAACTTTGATTTTTTGATCTTCTAAATAATGAGTTTCGTTAAATAGAATTGTCACATTCAATTGTTCTTCAGCTTTTTTGCTATATTGGATTTTAGACTCTTGAATATCGATTTCTTCATCTAAAACGTTTATTGTCTTGTCCTCATTTGTCTGTTGTAAAATGTGTGCTTTGATGTCGACATCTTCAAACTTTGTGGGTAAACTATTTTTTTGAGGCACTAAGACTGCAAAAATTGGAAAGTTTGACACTTCTTTGAGAATTGCTTGGAAAAATGGGTTTTCTGTGAGGTCTTCATCGTATTCTGACATTTTGTGGTTTTGACATTATTGACTCAAAGTCATTCTAATCAAAACAAAACTTCAAAAGTCAGAGTTACCAGACAATAATTCTATGAATTCATTTTTCAATCTTTTTTTTTATCATTTATTACAAAAATTCGAAAAAAAAATTTGTCAAATTGTTTGAGTCACACTGGTGTGACATTGCGTGACTTGTTTTCATTTCCCGCATTTTTCAAAACCCATAATTGAAAAACACTTATTTGGGTTATTTTGTAAGTGAGAGAAAATTGCGGCCTAATATATTTCAAATAAAATATAGCAATTCATATTTGGCTTGTAGAAGCAATTGGATCATCTGAATTCTGTTCTTCTTGTCTTTGTCGTTCATCCTCTTTGACCACCATATCCAAAAACAATTTGAATTTTTCTGAGCTTAAAAATCCCTCAGTTTGATCATATCCTTGCTGGAACAGATCTTCTAAATTGACTGGTTTAAAAATTCCAGGAATTCTCTTGATATTCTCAGTGGTGATGTTGACCACTTCACCTCCCCATTTCTTCAATTGAGGTCTGGAATCTTCATTGGGTCCATTGGGAGGGCAAATATGACTTCCTCCAGAAAAGGGCGAAACTCTCAAAGTATTGAATTCTTTTTGCACAGGTTGATTGTTGCTAAAACCACCATCCAAATAAGGTTTATTTTTGTAAGTTGGAACTTGTGTCCATGAGGAAAATCCAGGCAAAAAGCAACTGCAGATCAAAGCTTCTTTGAGTTCATTCAAATCTGAATAACTGGAGACAATAACATTGTTCAATGTTGAATCTGTCAAAGAAATATGAAGCCTTCCGGTGGCTTTGATGTGGGCATCTGGAGGTAAAATTTGCGTTAATTCTTTCCTAAATAAATCGTTGACATCGAAGTTGGGATGAAAAGGGCCTAAAAATCCCAGAGAATTGACACGTGTAGCAATTTCTTGTAATTTTGTCTTGAGTAATGGTACTGGAAGTTCCAAAACAAGCGCAGTTGCAGCTGTAAGAAATGGAAAAAAAATGTTAGAAAATAGGGGGGCAGAAGAGCCATATCCTTAGGCTGCGGCTAAGTAAGGCTATGGAACATAAATTTTGCAAAAAAAAAAAAAAAGAAAACTGTCAAATCACCAACGACGAAAAATTCGTGAAAGTTTGTTTATAGCTAGACCGGGCAAGTCTCACTTCAATTTGACGAGTTTTTTTTTTTTTTTTTTTCTTTTTTTCTTTTTTCTTTTTATTTGACGAGTTTTTTTTTTTTTTTTTTTTCTTTTTTCTTTTTTTTTTCTTTTTTCTTTTTACAAAAGCTTTCCATCAAAAAACTTGTTGGGACACCCTGTATTTACTAAGTTGACACAGTAATTGACATGTATTTGTTGACACTTGAGTCTATGCTTGATTCTCATTATTATCGGATAACTCAGAAAATTACCTAAAGCACCAGCAGAAGCACCAAGGGCGGAAGAAATAGCAAACGAATCTTTTTCAGAATCTTGACCTTCTCTAAGTCTTGCCAGGACACCAATGTGATACATTCCTAGGAAGCCACAGCCACTGAAGGAGACGTTGATGGCGCATTTTCGTGCAATTCCTGCTGCCATTATGTCATTTTTTAAGTATTTTCTTTATTCTTGGAAGTGATTTTGTAATTTGTAAAAGCTGTTTTTGTTTTGGCGAGTTTTTCAGTGAACTTGAGAAATGTCGCCAAAATACTGAGAGAAAAGTCAAGAATGAAAGGCAAAAACTACGAAATCTAAGACATACAAAATGTCAAAAAGTCAAAATCAATTCAATTTTAAGTTTATTTCGATATTCAATAACTCAAAATGGTTCGAAAATAGTTAAAATGATATATTCAGATCATTTTTAATGCAAAAATATTACAAATATTGCAAACTTTAGTTTTGAAAACTTAGATCGACTTAGCATTTTGGTCCATTTCCTTTTACGTCAAAAATCATAACAAACACGTCAAGTCGACGAATTTTTTCGTAATCCTACAAAGTTCAAAAATGGTTTTTGTCAAAGCGATAATTTTGATTGCCGGACAACAAAAAGGCACAAGATTCCGACCATTATCACTAGGAATACCAAAACCATTATTTCCCGTAGCTGGCATACCAATCGTTCAACACCACATCGAAGCCTTAGCTCTGATTGAATCTGTCAAAGAAGTTTTACTTCTGGGATTTTTCCCAGCCTCGGAAATGTCAACATTTGTCGACGACATGAATCGTCTTTACAAAAACCTTAATGTACGTTATCTACAAGAATTCGCACCTTTGGGAACAGCCGGAGGTATTCACCATTTCCGTGACCAAATCCGATCCGGAGATCCGGACGCATTTTTCGTCTTGAATGGAGACGTAGCGGCAAATTTCCCACTAAATGAAATGTTAAAGTTTCATTTTGACGGCGAAAATTCAAAAGTTACAATTTTAGCCACTGAAGCTACGCGAGCCCAATCCTTGAATTATGGTTGCATCGTTGAAGACAAAACCAATCATACCATGTTGCATTACGTTGAGAAACCACAATCCTACATCTCATCCATCATCAATTGTGGAGTGTATTTATTTTCATTGTCCATTTTTGAGTTTCTAGCCTCAGTATTTGATACCAAACAGCGTGATTTCTACCAAAATGGAACCATTGATTTTCATGCCAAAGAATCCATGTGGATTGAAAAAGACATCTTGATGCCATTGGCAGGAACCAATGACATCAAGGTTTATACCACAACCAATTGGTGGTCTCAAATCAAGACTGCGGGAGCGGCAATTTATGCCAATCGACACTATTTGAATCTGTTTAGAAGAACCAATCCTGAAAGATTAGCTAAAGTACTTGAACATTGTAATGGTTCAGGACCTGTCAAGGATCCTGAATCGCCTGAAATCATTGGTGATGTCTTTATTGATGCTTCAGCCAAGGTTGATCCTACATCAGTGGTAAGTTTACAAGTTTATTTTGAATGTTCTTTGCTTGAATTGAGAGATTTTCAGATTGGTCCCAATGTCAGCATTGGCAAAAATGTTGTCATTCAAGCTGGAGCTAGAGTCAAGGAATCAATCATCTTGAACAGTTCAAGCATTGGACACAACAGTTTGGTCATGCATGCTGTCATAGGCATGAATTCTAAAGTTGGTGATTGGACTAGAGTTGAAGGTACACCTAATGATCCCAACCCTAACAAACCTTTTGCTAAGACCGACAATCACCCATTGTTCAATCAGGAAGGCAAGTTGAACCCTTCAATCACCATTGTTGGTAAGTTTTTATGAGGATTTCATTGAACAACTGATTGAATTGTGTTCTCTTCAAGGATGTAATGTGGTTATTCCATCAGAAGTGGTCTTATTGAACTCTGTTGTCCTACCTCATAAACAATTGTCTCAAAGCATCAAAAATGAAATTGTATTGTGATCAAGTTTTGTCTTATTGTACAAAAAAAGGTTTTTCTCATCATGTTTCTTTTCTAAAGTTTTTAGCACAAGTATGAAAGTCAATGAAAATGTGTCTTCATTGAATTTTAACGCCAAAAATCTTGTGTAGTCGACAGGGTGTCCCAACAAGTTCCTGATAGGGAAAGCAAAAAATATCTATAAATCACAAATGACGAAAAAAAATCGTGAACGTTTGTTAACAATTTAGCAAAGCATTACAGATGTAAAAGTTTCTATTCAAAACATGTTGGGACTACCTGTACTTGAATCTTAACTTTTTAAGTATTTGAATTTTCACGCCAAAAATCGCACAATTGTTGATTTATTTTCCGCCAAATTACAATGTCACACTATATGTTGAAGGGTTGGAAAGGAAAATTCATGTAAATCTGGATTCTGGATGCAGTATTCTTTTTCAAAAGTTCTTAAAAGGACTTAGGGATAATCTAATGATGTTATTTCGCGTGCAAGTGCAAGTGGGTATTAGTCGTATTAGTCTTCTAATTATGGATAAGTAGTTGAAACTAGGAAACTAGTTGAAACGTACTTTACTAGTTGCTTATGTCTTCTTGTGGCATTTACAATGAGTTCATTTCTCGGATTGTTCATTGCTGCCATTGTAGTGATTAGTAGCATTCATTGCTACCTTCCAGTGGATTACAATCCGAGTGAAGAAACTAAGAAATCAACTTCACTTGTAGGTTGCCCTCCGTGGCCTTCAAGGCCATCTGGTTTTAGTACTAGATTTTTTGGTGTAAAATGACACTGCATTTTGTAGGTTGAACGTGGACCATTCATACGGCGTCTGGTTCCACCAGCAACAGCATCAGGACTCCAATTGATGTACGGCCACCCGACATATTCCGAGTGGGATCCTCTAGGATACCGATATCTCCGAAAATTAATGCGTTAGCGATACCCAAAATGGACGACTTAGAAAGCTTGAAGAAGCTCTTGAATCTCTGTTTGTAAAATCAATTAAAGTATTTGTATTTCCCAATTTTGTCCATACTGTTCAACAACTGTTGAGTGTTGAGTCTTTCGTGGAAATAAATCATACTGCAACAAATATAAGAAGGTTAAGAATTTTCCGTCCAAATGAAATGTCACACTTTATAGAGGGGGGTCGAAAGCAAAAATTGATGCCAAATATGTCAATTCTATCACGAGATGAAGGTTATAATTTGTGACCTCCTTACTCCACTCGAACTCCAAAGTTAGATAGATGGCTTTGGATAACTAGACAATTTATAATGTCGTGGAAATTCAAATGATATGAAATTAGACTAGAAGAAATATCCCGGCTACAGGTCCGGTTTTTCTAGAGGTTACATCCCGCTTGTCTGTCCATCAAGTAGATTCTCAGAACCAAGCCACTCATTCTCGTAACGCGCGCGGTATGACCCAAGGCAACTGGGCAAGTGGCCCAATGCCACCAATCACACGAGAAGCGTGTTTGGCAACAGCATTTTAGACATGTAGATTGTAGAGTCAAAATGGTCAAGTCAAAAAGATCTTGGTCATTTCAACAAAAAGCAAGCAAATCAAAGGTTACAAGAGCAAGAACTTTAGATGGTGAAAATATTGACCTTGAACTTGGTCCTGTTTTTAGGAGAAGTTCAAGCTGTCCTACTGGAGAAAATGAACTACAAAGGTAAAATATTTCAACTTTAAACTTTGAATAAATCAAAATGTTTATGCTTTTTTGCAGTGAAAACTTTTCTGATGATTCAAGCAACATCACAGGATTTTTACCTTCAATCACTGAAGAAGAAGATGATAAAGAAAGTGTGACAAGTTACAAAAAGGCCAAAAGTGAAAGAATCATCAAATTCCTACAAGATCAATGTTGTCTCTGTTTTTTACCTCTGCAAATCTACAAGTATTTGTCCAAAAGGGCCCCAAAAGTCACCTTAATCTTCAATACATTGCAACTCATTTCTATCAATACATTCTTGTCAATGTTTGATGTTTTCACTGATATTAGACAAGCTTTTAAGTTCCTGTTTGCTGAAGATTTGGATTTGGAATCAATCAATAATGGGGAAGAATTAAGAAGACATATTGCTTGGGGTTCCTTCACTCTTGCATTTATTTTCGTACCAGCTTTGCTCTCATTCATATTCCATCAGAAGTCATTGAAAGGTCGATTTTGTGCAATGGTCAAACATTTACCTTTATGGCAATTCTATCAACATTACAACTCTATAGTGACAATATTCAAAAGTGAACAAAAAGTCAGACATTTGGAACAGAAGGCATCAGATGCCAAAAGACAAAGGAAAAGATACTTGGAAAGGAAACATAAGTTAGAAAAGAAGCCAGAAGAAATAACTGAAATTGAAGAAATTACAAGAATCAATCAAAGGGCTGCAGAATGTAAAGCAAACTCAGAAGATTTATTGAGAAGAAAAAATGAAGAAGAACAATACTTGATTGAATGTAAATCAAAGTTTGATGAGTTCAGAATCTATGAAGCTTATGGTGAAAGTTTTCCACAGTTTGTCTTGCAATTGACCATCATTTTAAAGAGATTGAATAAGGGTAAGGATATCTGGAACATTTTGGACCATTGGACCATCTTGTCATTGGTATCAAGCTACTCAAGCCTGATTCTAACAGTGTCTGGAATGACAATGACTTTACCCATCTTTTACAAAGGAGAACCAAAATTATTGATTCAAAACTGCTTTGTCAAATTCACTCAAGTCCTACCAATGACAATGTTGACATTGACACCAAGATTGCTGGCCTTAAGTCTCTTCTTTTCAAGTCATGGTTTCACAGATTTGAAAATTTCACTTTCAATCATATCTGGCACCATTTTGATATTCTCCTTTGCCTACTCATTGAAAATATTTTCACAGAAGAGGCGAAGAGACAAAATTAACTTGCCATTTACTGCCAAAGAAAAGGAATTTTTATGGTTAGGTTACTTCACTTCCATTTTGACTCCTACAACCATTTTTGACCTCCAATGGAATCTATACATGTATACAAGTTACATATCATCTCTTCTTTATTGTGGATTGTGTTTTACTCATTTGGCTTTGACCTGGACTGATCTGGGACTCTTAGAGTACAAAGAATTGTTTCCCAACAAGACTTCTGATGGTGTAAATTGTTCCGATCTTCAAGCAGGTACTTGTCCAAGCCTAATAATTAAGTATCAAGCTGCAGATTCAGTTTTGATTGCATCGAATGTCTTGTCTATGTGGATATCTTACTTACTTTTGAGAGTCATTAGAAGGTTGAACAGAAGTGAATTGTGTCTTTGGGCTTACTTGAAGAATGACAAAAAAACCTGGCATGACTTATTGACAACTAAAAAATCACATGAATTCAATGCCACAGATGACAAAGGCAGGAATCTGTTCCTTTTGAGTATTGAAAAAAGTGATACCGACACTATTCACATTCTATTACAAGAAGATACTCAAATTGATTTGAATTGTGTGGACTTTGAAGAGAACAATGCTTTGACTATAGCATTCAAAGAAGAAACTTTGGACATTTTCAAGTTATTATACCAAAGTAAAAGGATAAAAAATCATCTCAAAGATGGAATACTTTTGGATCAGTGCAGCAAAGGCAATCTAGAAATGGTACAATTGTTCTTCAAAACTGTTCACAAAGTCAATAATGATGTCATGCAAAGAGCTTTGAATGTTGCCTACAGAGAAGGACACATTGATGTTATCCAATTCCTATTCAAAAGAAAGGACCTATCTTCAAAAGCTAAGGACAATCTTATAATGCAAGTATTGGCAGATGGCGCCACTGACGTATTTGAACTTATTGTAGATGATGTCAATTACAAGGATAATGAAGGAACTTCTTTACTCATGTTGGCTTGTCGAGCAAGAAATAATGATACAATCCGGATGTTATTGCAAAAAGAAGGTATTGATATCAATGGTTCATATAACGAATTACAAAGAAACGTTTTGATGTATGCTTGTGTCATTGGTGACATTCAACTTATCAAATTGATACTTCAATTTCCTGACTTTGAGGTCAATGCTCAAGATTTTGATGGAAAAACTTCATTGATGTTTGCAAGCAAAGAAGGACATAAAGAAGTTGTTAAACTTTTACTTGAGAAGAAGCCAGAGATTGATGTCAATATAGAAGACAAATCTGGTGACACTGCATTTATTTTCGCATGTATGAAAGGACATACAGATGTTGTCAAATTGCTTTTGGAAGAAGATATTGATTTTAAAGATGGTTACTCATGGGCTCATAGACACAAACATGAAGGCATAATTCAACTTTTGGAACAAGTGATTCTATGGAGTAATCTACCCCATAGTGATACAGAAAGATTAAACATTGATCTCACTTTAAATGACAAAATTTGTGGTCATCATCAGGAAATACCTCCAGATTTTAATCCATTCAATTATGGAGAAGAACCTAAAATCATTTCACCCAAAGCAAAAGTTCTCTTGGAATATTTTTCATGAAATGGAAACTGTAAATAATAATGTAAGATCTCAAATTTTTTATAAAGTGCAATGAGATAAAAATGTCAGAAAGACCCGAAAATGCAATAAAAATCTGGGAAGAATTTTTCTAATTGAAATAAAAAAATGAGTGAAAATGCTACTTCTCCAATCCTAACGCCCACATTTTAAACCAGTTTTTCTCGTGATGTTACTCTCTATTTCATGATTATCTGCATGTGCTAAAAAGTGTTCGAACAGCAAAAGTGACGTCATGTCTTGGCAATTGTCCATAGTAACTAAAAAAGCCTCGAGCGGAACTGAAATCAAAGTTGTGCCCTGCATTAATTTTATTTTTTGCTGATCTGGATTTTTTTGCATTTTGATGAAGAATTTTTTGCCTTGACACAAATTCAAGATTTCTAAAATCAAAAAAATATAAAATGGGAGACGAGCGAAGCGAGTTACGGTTGTAAAGCATTTTATTTAGATTTTTATCTTCTTGTCATTGTGACACTTTTAGTCACCGTGACACTTTTAGTCACTCTCAAACTTTTTGTCACTGTGACTGGTCACTTTGACTTTGGTCACTTTAGTCACTGTGACACTTTTAGCCACTGTGACACTTTTAGCCCCTGTGACACTTTTTAGTCATGACACTTTTAGTCACTGTGACACTTTTTTCACAATTTGAATGAAAATACTAATGCTCGAATTTACTGTATCGATCAAAAGACTTTGGACACCCAGACCAACCTCATTAGTGAGCTGTGCAAAAATTTGACCATCAAACATGACAGTTTCCGTCCAATTTCTGACATTCCAGTACTGTCCCATCCCCCTTCAGATAAAAAAGACCCATCATCTCATGCTGCCATATGCATTGTGTGCACCTTCAGGTACTTAAGAGCACTTTTATCGCGCGCGTGCGCGCGCGCAAGCAAGCTGGCATGAAGTAAAGTTGGCGCACCCGTTCCTCACCATCCTCATCTCTCTACGCACACATGTTTGAAGTGGCAGTACCCAAAAATCAACCTAAAAAGTGACAGAATTTTAACCAAAATCACATTTCAAAAAAAAAAGTGTTGCAGTCAAATTTTTAATTGTTTTTGAGGTAAGTCAAGCTTTGCTCAAAAGGTTTTTTTTCCTTCTGATTTTCAAAAGTTGGGCAAGTGTCCAAAAATTGTTATGAGTTGAGAGTCTCAAGGTTAAGTTGTACTTGTACACAAGTCTTCATTCTCATCGACACTTCTACTGTTTCAAATTAGCAAGTTCAAGTTCAAGAATTTTTCTTCAAAGGTAAAGTTGAATTTTGATAGATTTTGGGATTTTGAGACAAGGAAGTTGCTATGTCAACAGAATGTGCATTTTGTGAGTCATTCAAAGCTTTTTTTAATGGGGGACATCAACACAACTGTCCATTCAAGATTTTTCATTGAAATGAAGTTGAATTAGATTCTTTAGGCATAAATCTCAGCAAGACATTTATGTGAACCTCTGAATGCATGTGACATTACATTTAGCTACTTACAATTAATGTAGCTTATTTTTGGCGCAAAAATTCAAATTGCTGGATTCTGATTGTCAAACTTTGAAACACTTTCAAGAATTGTAATTTTTTGCCCCAAAATCGACTACAATTTGTAGTCGATTTTTATTTTGCATTTGAATGGTTAGATGGCGTTTCAGAATGTGGCTCACCATATATCTATAGACCAGAAAACAAAGTCCCATTTTTAAAACTTGAATAGAGTCATTTATAAAGCTTTAGATGCAATCTTTCTTTTTGTATTCTCAGTAACCTATTTATCATATTCATCTCATAATTGAATGTCACGATAATCTCTTTAGTTTTTAAAGACTTCCTGTAAGCAAATGAATAGAAAACCCGACAAATATCACACATTTGCAGTGTAGCTAAAGGTCACTACTTACGCAGGCTAGCTGCATAGAAATGAGCCAAAATAAGTGCTTTTCAGGGCCGCCAAGCAAAGTCAAAGTAATCATTTCCTCTTGCTTGTTTGTCTCTGCTTTTGTTTTCTTACTTGGCCACTTTGGGGACTTCCAAACCTGAATGCAGCTTCATACTTAACAGTTCATTGACTTGCATTTCTAATCTGTAGGATGTCCACAGATTCACGATTTCTTCAGCAAAATTCCAATCTGGTCAAAGATCATTTCAAAAACTTGCGAGTGGCACTTATGGGCCCACCCATAGTGATTAGAAATCAGTCCGAAAATGTCTCACCTCTTGTTTTGTCAACAAATGATTTTTAGCAGTAAAAAATGCGAAATTTTTTCATTCTCGCGCCAAAATTGGTCA
>LT728038.1:81228-94639 GCA_900157175.1 Oithona nana
CTCGCGCCAAAATTGGTCAAAAATTGCCATTTCATGGTTTTATTTAGGCAATTTTAGGTCAAATCGCGATGATTTTTGGCCTAAAAGTTCTACTAACATTTGCTACATTTTAGAATCTAATAATGTTATTGAATTTTGGCGCAAAAATTCAAATAAGATCGTTTGTAAGAGATTCAATTTTTGGAAAATTGACACAGTGTGGACGGGTAAGTAAACTAAATCGAGATTCTTATGTTCCACGATTGAATGTTAGGGATACCTACTTGTTCGATTCAACGAAAAAAGTGGTGCATCAGATAATTTTATTGACCTTTGAAAACAAGATGTCGAACTGAACGTTAGAAATTCTAGGAACTAGAAAAATTGGCCCAAGAACATCTGGCTAAAAAATATTTTTTTGTAATTCAATTTCACATCCATTTTTGGTTATGATTCATCTTCATGGTTGGTTTGCCAAATGGCATGACTATGACTAATCAATCATTTTCAATTTGCAGGAAATTGAAAGGATTTTGAGTGGTGTTCTGGTGTCCATTTTAGGAGCTTTGTAAAATGGCAAATCCCTCCACCGCCCATGATCTCTCTGTGGCTGAAAATGGCACTTTACAGAATGGTTCTACAAGCAAATTGTACGGTGCCAATCCACCCCCAGCATGGAGCCATTGTAAGTTGACACCTGTTGTAAAAAGAACAGGAAAATGAACCCTCATTTACTCTATGCATCTTTCAAAACTTGATAACGAGGTCATACAAACATCCAAAGAGACACACGTGGGCCACCTTTTCTATTTTACTTTTTCTACCTCAAGTTTGAAGACCATTGAAGAACCTTCAAGAATCAAGAAGAGCAAAGAAGAATTTTCACTAAATCGGGACTCTACTGTGCTGATTTTGTAAATATTTCTGTTTTCATACTGTTTGAAAATTGACCCAGAAGTCTCATGAATGAATCTTACGATTGCACTTTTAGCCATTTATGACGATTTTGGGTGCAAAACAAAGTTTTAGCCATTTTCAAACATCAAAATTGTTTTTTGTACTTTCTGATTTTATGAGTTTCATGAATTTTAGCCATTTTTTCAGTTGTGGGACCCGAACATCGAGCTCCTGGACCCGTAGCCACCCAACTTGTGGTGCCCACCGAGCTCTCAGATGGCCCAGTAACCTTAACTTGCGTCCATTGCCAGGAACACATTACCACCAGGACCAAAACTGGACCCTCAACACTATCTTGGGCTTTATGTACCTTTCTCTGCATTTTTGCGTAAGGTCTCTCAAAAATACAACAAAAGCATTATTTAATTTTACTGTTTTTTAGGTGTTGGCCCTGTTGTTTGGTTCCATTCTGTTGCAGCTCATTAAACGTTACCGAACACTACTGTGAAAAATGCGGTAAAATAGGAAGCTACAAAGGATGGAAAAAATCGAAAAATTAAAGAAAAAATTATCTAATACACTATTATTGCTTAAAAATGTGTACCAATGTATTAAAACTAACTTTCTACCTGCAAGAAATTGTGACAAAACAAAAAATAAATGTTTTACTTTAAAAATTCTCGTTTTAGTTCATGTAACTAAAGTTGGTTGGATGGCGTTAATGCAACTACACCCGATCTTGACTAGAATTCTTTTTTATTGCGCATTTTAACGTACATTGTTGGCCAACAATTTTTCAAATGCAGAATGATCAGTCATCTTATCCCCAGTAGTATCCATTGTTGTTGTATCCGTTGTATCCACGATACATATTCCAGGCATCAGCAGCGGCATCAGCTTTAGACTCAGCATTTTTCTTGACGAAACGATTGTAAAAGCGTTCGTTTTGACGGTATTCATTGTATTGGTTGTATCCGCGGTATCCATCAAAGCTACGAGATTGGCCGTATCCGCGGAATCCATCGTTCATGATGTCATTGCTGCCAAATTGCCTGAATCCGTAGGTGCGGCCAGGGTATCCGTATCCGTTTCTGTATCCGTTTCCGTATCCGTAGATATCCATGCCTCCTCTCCAGACATCAGGGTAGGTTTCAGCCACGGTAAAAATGGATAACAAAGCAACAATCTGTAAGATTTGGTACTTCATAATTTCAGCTCAGTTGTCCTCGTATTCAGAATGACATTCAATATTGATTCAAATACAAATGATACCTCGCGGTCGCGGTCTACTTAGGACGACAATATGTTGTTCATCATATGGAACAGTGTGTATAAAAATCGAGACACCCTAATTTTTCCACTCGGTATTTTGTATGAATTTTGATTGGGCTGACGCACACGCACCGTAGGAACTTGGGATTCCCAACTTATTTAGGAATCCCTCTTGCACCCTACAAAACCCCTCAGATTTCCACCCTTGAATTCAGTTCTAAACAAAATCTACCAACATGAAGAAGCATTTAGCTGTCTTTGACCTGGACAATACGATTCATGATCGTAAGGTCAACCAAATGTTTGAAAACTTCCTTAGTGACGCAAAATTGCCTGACAACTTCTTTGAGTTGAGAAAATCGAGACACCCTAATTCTACATTACCTAAAATTGGTCAAAATCAATGGTAAGGAAACCAAAGTTGTAAAAAAAGAAATTTCTTACAATTTTTACTATTATGCATGCATCGGATATTGCGGTAATTTCTTGTGTACCATCCTAAAACCAAAAAAAAAAAAATGTTCCAAAAATTCAATAAAATATGTGGCCGAAATTCCAAATGTAAATGGAGCGTAAAAAGTACCTATAAAACTAAATAGATTTGTTTATTGAGATGTTTTCGCCTTCATTGATTAGGAGATAGATGAGAACCGCATGCATTTTTGGAAAGTAGACAGATTCTAAAGAAATATTAGTTCTCAACTTCATTCTTTTTACACTGTGCATTAAAGTAGACAACACAACATGGCATCACATGCAAGAAAGCTTGAACCTGAACTTCAGCAAGGCCGTTTAGGGTCCTAGAAAGCTGCAAGCTTTTCACCTATAATTGTAACAGAGGGGATAAACAAATCTAACTAACACCCTCTCTTCGGCCTCTTCAATAACACAAATCGAAGGTCAAAGGCATCCGAATAAATCCGAAAGTATTCAGACGTATTCATAAGTCCAAATGTACCCGAAAGCATTCAATTATATCCAAAAGTATCCGAATGTACACAGATATAACCAGAACCCCAAATGTATCCAGATGTATCCAGATGTATCTTGTTATTTGAATATTTCTGACCTTACCTTATTTGACTTACAACCCAAATTAATCCATTCGGTAACTTTTTAACCTTTGACCTTCTTGCCAATCTTGAATCAAAAGTCGCCTCAAGCGTCAAAATAAATTATCCTCAGCTACGCATCTTTTCATTTCTTTCGTCCCCTCCTGCCCTTGAACTTTGACTAGAAAGCTCTTGAAACTCTCGAGTGCTACATAGGTGCTTACGTTCAGTACTGTTGCGAGGCCTACGGTCAAAGTCTTTGTGTTTCGCTGATTTAAAGTCATTTTAAGACTTTACAATCATGGCTTCAACAGGCAGCGAAGCCATCATGATTGAACTCATGAAAGAAGGATGGGATTGGATCAAGTAAGTTCAAACTCAACTTGACCTATTGATACTATGGCCAGATTTGCATTTTTTTGAAAGTTGAAACAAAGGCCGAAATGGCTTCTTTATGCTTTAGGTCACGTGTAATTTGGCTCAGTTACTGTCTGGTTAAAATGACTTTATTTTGCACTTTTGCACCAAATTCTTGATAATATCTTAAATTCTGTCAAAATACAGACTATTAAAAATGTCCCAAATCTAGATAATCTTGTGTGATTTTAGGTCAGAAAAGTTTCACAAACAACAGGCCAAGGAACAGGCCCAAAGAGAAGCCAACAGTCCCATGAAAAATTGTGTCCTCAAGTTTGACCATTTTGAGAATATTCATAGGTACAATCTAAGCATTAATGTAATCATTGAACATTTGATTACAATGGTACATTTCTTTTAGATTGCCAGCTAATCAATTGACCATAGAAGGAACACCCAACTTCAGACAAGTACCTGGTTATTTGGTCTTTGGCACTGGTCAACCTACCAAGTTAGGATTCATCAATGCTTTAGAGTACTTGACCAAAGACACTGGAGCTAAAAAGGTGTTGTGGACCAACATGAGACAAGAACCTGTGGTGTACATGAATGGACAATCTTTCACTCCCAGACTCAAAGAAAGGTAATTTTAGACCCTTTTAGTGTCCAAAAGATTATTACTTTTATATCTAGGATGAATGAAAACATGGAGTTTCCAGGAGCAACTGGAGAATACATTGAATGGTTACAAAACAGTTTTGTACAAATCATTCAAGCTGAAGTCTCAGAAACAGCTAAAAATCCATTCATTAAAAAAGAAGAACGTGGAAAGGTACCTTATAAATTGTTGAAATACTTGGGATACAAATTAGACAAAAATACATCTTAACTCTAAACCTATAAAGAAAATCAACCCTTAATCATTTCTTTGCAGAAAAAGATAAAATTCCATAGAGGACCAATGGCAAGAAATTTTAATTTGCTTTGATTAAACAAATCATGCATCGTCATTTTTTTCTATAACTTTTTTTTCTTAAAGTATTTTTTCATTGGTCTTTTGTGCATAAAAAAGTTTAAAGACTAAACAAATGTTGTACTACACAATACTTGATACAATACAACTACTTTTTGACTAAGTACATTGATAGCTAATTGAATGGTTTGTTTAGGTCAAGTACTACAGAGACACCTACGCTGAACATCCAGAAGATCGAGAAAACATTGAATATTGTGTCAATCTTGATGGTGAAGATGCTTTATTGACCCTTACAGGATTGTATGATCAGATGAAAACTCTTGGATTTGACTTGGATTACTTCAGGTAGCAAAACCATTTTGGCCTCCAAAAGTGGCCTCCGAGGCCAAAAGAGGTCGTTTCATAAAATCTAATTTTAGGTTGCCAATTGTTGATGAAAAAGCTCCCCAAGACAAAGATTTCGATGCTGCTTTGACTGCCCTGAGAAATACAGACGCAGACACAGCCTGTATTTTCAACTGTCAAATGGGCAAAGGACGAACAACTACAGGCATGATAGTGGCTGTCTTACTCAAAGATATCCTATTTGGAGACACTAGCAAAACATACTACAAAAATGACAAAGTGACTAAGGAAGAATTCCCTGATGAAGATGAGTATCTTGAAGAAAGAGCTAAACGTGGACAGTATCAAGTCCTTGATAACATCTCAAAATACATTCCAGGAGTTGATGAAGGCAAAGCTCATATTGACCACATTATTGATCTCTGTGGTGTTCCACCAGCAGGTAAAAAAAAAATCATTTTTTACCACTAGTAAGCAAAACTCATTTTTACCACTAGTGAGCAAAACTCCTTTTTTACCACTAGGGAAAAAACCCTCATTTTTTACCATTAGTGAAAAAAAAAACTAATTTTTTTGTTATTTCAGGCACTGGCCTACAAAACCTAAGAGAATGTATTGTATGGACTCAAACCAAACACGATTTTGAACCCAAAAAGAAGAGACCCTTTTGGAAACAAATGTCGAAAAATTTCATTGAGAGGTATTGCTACCTCATTGTCTTCACTGTCTATGTCAAAGCTTTCCATGCCAGAGATTTTGACAAAAGTTTTACACATTGGATGGATGAAAGGGCTGAACTTAGAGAAGTCATCTACAATGGAGTGCAAAAATTCAACTGGATCTAAAATATTGTATACTATTACTATATAAGAATGCAAGCTTAATGCAGAAAACAATAAAGAGAGAGGGATAAGTCAAATATACAGTAAAGGAGCATTGCATTGAGTATCCAAAAAAAGGAGCCTACAAACAAACTTTCACGAATTTTTCGTCTTTTGTCATTTTTTGCTACTAAATTTCTTTCCAAAACTTCTTACAATCTTGCACTTATCAAGGTAGAGATGTATTTGAAGGCAGCATCATCTTTTAACAATTGACTGACATCCTCTTATGCTCTAAATAAAAGTGAGCAACAACAATTCAATTAGCTAAAGTGGATCTGTATTGAATACTTACCTCGAGAGAGAATTGAAAAAGAGAGGAATATTGTGCGTTACACCCTTGTCAGTTGTTCATTCACCATAAGATGGTTCACACAGAAAGCAATGAAAATTATTTTGTTGATCCTTTTGGTGCTTTACATATGAAAATTATCGCAACTGTAGCTTACATCCTAGCCTTACCAGGTTGTTGTGTAGCTCTATGTTTCATCTGGTATGAAGTGTCCGGTAGAGCCGGACCTTACCGAACTTGTATCAATCAATTGGTATCACGAGTGTATTTCATCGTAAGTCTTCAATTACAAAGTCTTGTTCAAATATCAAAAAATGTATTTTCAGATGTCCTTTCATTGTGTCTTCATAAGTTTAGTGGATCTAATCAGAGTCTGGCACGGACCATTACCAGAATACATTTGTGCACCAATGCAAGTGACAAGACTTGGTATTGGCATGATGGGTTGCTTGATATTGATTGTGGTATCAATTTTGAAAGCTTGGATTGTCTGTATCCGGAAATCTGTACCTACAATGGATGACAATTTCCTGGTGATTTTTGTCACTAGAGCATCTTTCATGTTGTCATTCCTTTACAGTTCTGTATTGGTCATTCTTCCACAAAAACCAGCTTTAGCACATTGGATTTGCAATGGACAATATGGACCCAAAGAACATGAACTCAAAAGAACACTTCCTATACCTGCAATCATTGTTGTCATTGCTTTAACTTCAACTATTACTTCAGCCATTTTGGTTTATATTCAAAGAAGGAAACTTGAACAATTAGAAAAATTGACACTCATTGTGATGAATACCAGCTTTCCAAATCGAATTCCAAGGAGTCTGGAATCTCTTATAGGAAACGTCACTGTTGCTTGTTTGATCCTATTGACTTGCACAGGAACTTTAGTGTTCAAGTAAGATCATTTGAAACCTTGAAAATTGACTATAATATTAAAATATTTTAGGGTTCCTATCGATGGAGGAATGAACCAATTTCCTTATGCATATTTTGTTCTGGAACATTTGTTTATTTGCCCACTTATCATATCCACATTTACGGGCTGTGTGGCATTGTATCAACATGGAAAAGTGATGAAACGATCAGTACTGTCACTATTGTAGTATCAAATTCAAAGCAAGAAATGACCATCAAAAGAAAAATCCTGAAAAAATCATAAATACATTTTTTTTCCTTCATTTATTGATCACAGTCTTGAAAAGGTAATGTACACATAACTTATCAACAACCAAAATTATGCAATTTCGAAAAAGGAATCATACATAATTGTACTTTTTAAGAAAACAAACCACTCAAAAATTTCATGGAATTTAGACTAGAAAAGGAAACAAAAGAGAGCTCTCAAATTAATTGTTTGTCATATAAATTACTACTGCATCTTGTTGATCTCAAGCTTAGTTGTTTCAATTTCTTCGTCTGAATCAATGATAGGAAGTGGATTTTCAGATTCGGGGATATTTTCTTCGATCCATTTCAATGGATCATCTTCGTCAGCTTTTCGGGCAATACTTCCGTTTTCTTCTCCGGATCCGTGTCGGCTTTTGCTTCGTAATTTCATTCCTTCGTAAGCATCATTGAGAAGTCCATCTTCTTCTTCTTCATCCTCTAAAAAAAATTAAACATTTAGTAATTTTTGGCGCGAAAATTCAAATTATTTACTGACATACTGTTTGGCAAATTCCAAAATGATTTCACGAAAAAAGGACAAAAACTCAGGAGGGAAAAAAATCGTGAAATAATTCGTTATTTTTGGCGCGAAAATTCAATTTTTTTGACTTATTTCGAATGCCTACAAATCGCGCTGATGTGAAGGTTGCGTTAAATTCAAAAGACAATGTTGCGGTAAAAAATTGAGTTTTCGCTTAACATTTTTTTCGAGTTTTTTCGACAGATTTTTGAAACATTTTGAAAGAAAAACTTACCTTCATTGTCCAAAAGTGGTGTAAAGGCATATCGTTGGTTATTCTTTGAAGGCGTCCAAAGTACCATAATAACTAACAATATGACTGAAAACAAGAGATGCCAAAATGCATCATCAATCCACAAATCACGCCAATCTGGAAATAAAGAAGAAAATCAGACTTTGATTTCATATTAGAGAAGATAACTTTACCTATCAGACACTCTTCTAGTCTATGAAACTTGATGCTCCAAAGCATGAAAATCACACTTGCCATAACAGCAAAAACCAAAGTGTTGGTGAAGTGTCGATACAAAGACAATTTCACAAGATTTCTTCGTAATCTCAAGGTTCTGGTGGTTTGAACTAAAGCTGAAAAGACCCACCAACAAATGGAACTGAAATCGAAAAAAAGGGTTAAAATATCTGTCAAATCAGTACATTAAAAAAGTTCCATTTTTCCCCTCAAATCGCAATGTTTGTTTTGATTTCACTTTGTAACCAAAGAATTTTCACGAGAAAAATTGCTTATTCAAAAAGTTTCATTTTTCCGTCAAATCGCAATGTTCGTCTTGATTTGGCTAAGTAACCAAAGTATTTTCACGAGAAAAGTTGGCATATTCAAAAAGTTCCATTTTTCCGTCAAATCGCAATGTTTTGATTATGCATACCTGTCAATCACAGCCAAGGGTATACTTGCAAGAATGGTACCACTTGAGAGATCATTTTTAGGCTTGACAACACGTAAGACAGCTTCAGTACTAGCAATGACAAAGTATAGAAAACCAATGCCAACCACTCTATGAAGGGTAGGTCCCAACCTTGGCTTGACAATGCCAAAGCCAAGACTGACAATGATCACCAACATCCGTGCTAAAGTCTTTTTAGCACAAGAGACAATTTCCGCAGTGACAATTAAAGCTCGGGTTGGGAGTCCAGTACTGTTGATGTTTTGGTATTCCGCATAAAAAAGCGCTTTTTCCAACATGCCCAAAAAGATGACTGCGCCGATCCAGAATTGAATCCGGAGCAAATCTCGCCAATGCAATGAGCAGACAACCAACCATCCTAAACCCATGGCCACGTATAAACCACACATCAAACCATAAAATGGCAACATTGGCCAATCCACGATACTGAGGTAACCTCGAGGTCCTAAAAAGTCCACTTCAACTGTGGCTTCGAATTGGCTTGACACTTGTCCTTCGATGTGAATGACAAAGAGGTAGTCGCCGTCATGGTTGATGCTGAATTGGGGTGGGTCATTACCTGTGGGCGCTACAGGTTTGAAATCTGTTTCTGTTGCTGCTCTGATTTGCCTTGGATTCTGTAAAAGAAAAAAAATCAGTCAAATCGCAATGTTTGTTTTGATTTTGCTAAGTAACCAAAGAATTTTCACAAGAAAAATTGTCAATTTCTAAAAGTTGGATTTTCCCGTCAAATCGCAATGTCTGTTTTGATTTTGCAAACTAACCAAAGAATTTTCACCATTAATATTGTCAAATTCTAAAAGTTTAATTTTCCCGTCAAATCGCAATGTTTGTTTTGATTTTACTAATTAACCAAAATATTTTCACGAGAAAAATTTTCAAGTCTTTATTTGATCGATTTTTACCTCTTTTGCAGGCTTGAATTCCGGAAGAGTAATTACACTGTCGCACGTATGCGTACTCTCTTCAGACTTGGCATAATTAGTCTTGTTGACAAAATCTGATTGCAAATAAAATCCGGCAACCGGACTTTTGTAATAGACAGCAAATACCGAAGATTCCATCACCAAATATTCATTCCAACAGACAGTTTCTCTTAGGATCCACCCAATTTTGACTTGAGGTTTATCAAAGTCATCTTGAGCATCACATCGGACTTTGATGTAGATTTTGGTCTCATTGTAGACATTTTTGACAATTCCGTTGTATTGACGCTCAGAATTCAGATTTAAAGAGAATCGGCCAGCCTCTGGAAAGGCAATGCAAAGGTTTATAGTCATGAAGCCTAAAATAAGGCCAAAATAAAGGCCAAATCGCCATGACATTGTGTTTGTCTCGTGGCAGATTTGTTAATACAAGTGGCCTCCTGTTTTATCGTTAGTTTTGATTATAATCTTCGATGTCAAAATTTGATTTTTTTTCGTCAAAGTTGTAGCTGATGTAATGGACCAAAACTAAGACGATCTCATATTGATTAATGACGTTTCATTCTATTTATTCATTCATCACAGTTTTTGAAAAAAAAATATTTTTGAAACTTTTTTAAAGATTATAAAAATTGTAATTTTGGCAACTTTTAGAATTTCAAAGCTTTTAGAAAGAAGTTTTGTAAGATAATTTTGCCCTAAAATTGCAAGTTTAGGTCATAAGAAAGCGGTGTGATAAACGGAACTTTTGATTGGAAAGTATCGCAACCTCCCTTACCAAAGTATTATCATAATTTTCACGGCCAAAATTTTTTCGTCAAAATGAATGTGAATCTGCGCTAAGTAAGTAGCTAAAATGTAAACAAAGTTTCACGAAAAAATGTTGTGATTTTATTCTGGCTTTTTTGACTGTTTTTCAGCAGCTTCAATTTTATTTAAACAATTTTGATAATTTTCTAAATCTTCTTTGGTTGGAATTTTGGCACTTTTGACATAGTCCATATACATGTCCAAATCCTCTCTTGTTGGCAAACTTTGACCTGTCCGACCCACACGTAAATAATTTTCATATATTTCCATATCTTCTTGACTTGGCATAGGTAACAATTCTTTTGTGTAGTCATGAGGTTTGTAATCGAAAGGAACGAATAAATGCTCCGTTGAGGCTTCCGAAATGGATCTGAAATTCCTTTGAGGACTTCGAGGTTTGGCGATTTTGTCAAATTCGACCCAACGATCGTAAAGTTTCATATCTTCTTTTGAGGGGTGTACGAATTTGATGCCATATCTTGCTTCTGCACCTGTAATTAAAAAATTCCGTCAAATCGTACTGTTTGTTTTGATTTCACTTTGTAACCGAATAATTTTCACGAGAAAAAAGGCCAATTTTTTAAAAATTGGGTTTTTTCCGTCAAATCGCAATGTTCGTTTTGATTTCACTTTGTAACCAAAGAATTTTCACAAGAAAAATTATCAAATTCTAAAAGGTGGATTTTTCCCCCGTCAAATCAAATAAGAGAAAGGAAAAAGGTCAAGAGCTCAAGAGTAGTCCTTAGGGAATAATTTCCTTAAAATCTCCCCGATTGACTATGACGTCATCAGTTTTGGTCTTTAAAAAAGGTTATCAAGTCCGAATCTATCAAAAATGCCATGAAAATTACATCAGCTTCTTTGAAATACATACTTGATTATTCTATTCTAACTAATTTTGAAGTAGTATGTGCTCTAAAATACTGATGTCATACCCACACCACATTGTTTGAAAATTACTCAAAATGTCGCATTTGTATTTTGGCATATTCCACCAATTTTTGTCGCACTAAATCTGACCTTTTCTGGTAACATTGTTTGACCGCAAGCTTCAGGTTTTCAAAATCTCGCCAAAATGGACCATTTTTAGGATTTTTTACTTAACTTTTGTCCACTCAAATTGTAAACGTAGCTAGCTTCGCTCGCAATGAGACTTTTTCTGTGTTTTCAAGCACCTTGCCACAACCACTTATCCTAATGTTTTTTTACTATCCAAATAAATACTCGAATAAAGCAATTACTTAATCTGTTTAAAAAGGAAAGGTCAAATATGTAAGCAGCAATACTTCTCAAAGAAAAAGTCTAATTCCCATAATGTTCTTATTTGAATCTCCGGAGGTATCTTTGCTTGCTTGCGCACATATCAATATGTCAATTTGTCATGAATCAAGTGTCAAAATATTACAAAAGCAAGTGCTACTCTTTTAAGCGCAAGCCCAGAACAAATTCTCTTTAGTTGAAAATTGGATCCCAAAGCCATAAGATGTCTAAGATTCTGATTTTGCTTACAATTACGTTGATGATGGCCAATTTGGCTTTTGAGTGCAATGCCGCACTGTACTTCTATCATCAACAACTCCCGAAGGTTTGTAAACTTGTCTGTCTTAGGTCTTTAAAAAATATTTATTTTGCAATTTCTCCCAATTAGGAAGACCTGGTAACCCAGGCACCTCAAAAGATGACGACGACTTCATCCTTCGCTTCAAGTGGTCCAAGTACTATCTCAAGGAACTTTCTTTTCGATACTATCTGGAACCGGATCACTAAGAAGTCTAAGATGACGACGATGACTTCATCCTTCTGTTCAAGTGATTCAAAGAACTTTGGGCCATGGATGAAAATTCTTTGCGATGCTATCTGGAATCGAATCACTAAGTAAGAAGTCTGAAGTCCAAACAAGAAGCAGATTTCCCTAAGTTGTATTTTGCTACATTACATATTGAAAATATATAATGTGACACAATTTGTATTGTTCCACTATTTAGTTGCAATTGTTTCTCAAATAAAAGCTTTTTTTGTGGCGGTTTGGCTACTTTGGCTACTTTTTCAAAGTGTGGCTTTGGCTACTGTGACTATTTTTCCTATAAATGTGGCGATTTTGGCTACTATGGCTACTTTTCATATATGTGGCTACTTTTGGCAAGTTTTCTTTCAAAGTGGCTACTTTCCACATTTAGACCTGACTATGCTATTCTGAAGGAAAGGTCTGTTCACGGCGTGGGCGTGGCAGGTGGTCTCCCTCGGTACTCCTTCAAATTTTACTTTAGTAACAAATCTTTTAATTCGTCAACATCAATCTGTCAAGACTCAAATGTCAAAACATTACAAAAGGAAGTGCTCTTTTGAGCGCAAACCCAATCTGGTTCAAGCAGGTTCTCGGTACTTGTTTTTCAAATCCCAGAACAAATCACGTTAGTTACAAATTGGATCTCAAAACCATAAGATGTCTAAGATTCTGATTTTGCTTACAATTGCGTTGATGATGGCAAATTTGGCTGATGAATGCAATGCCGCACTGTACTTCTTCCACCTACCGAAGGTTTGTATTATAGTCTTAGGTCTTTAAACAAGACTGAAAAGGCTTCCAGTCTAAAAGCGCGAGCAAAGCTTTTGAACTAAGATTTGATTCAAATTAATTTTGAACTAAGAATTGGTTCAAATTAATTTTGAACTAAGAATTGATTCAAATTAATTTTGAACTAAGAGATAATTTGAATTTCCAGAAATTATTCTGAGTCCCAAAATTCAAAATTAAATTGAATATACAGTAACTTTTCGGAATTTTAAAGTTCAAAATTTATTTGAATTTGAAAAGAAAAGGATTCAAAATTTATTTGAATAAGAAAAATAAGATTCAAAATTAATTTGAAGATGAAGCTGCAAATTCTAAGTCCAAGATTCAAAATTAATTTGAATCTAAAAAGTAGGATTCAAAATTTATTTACAGTCAAATGACTTCTGGCAAAAATAGATATATAGAAGCGCGATGCGATGCTCGCGCTTAAAAA
>LT728039.1:0-39635 GCA_900157175.1 Oithona nana
TCTAGGTGAACCGATGATCCCCCGCCTATCAAGATCTATCAATTTCACAAAATACGAAAAATTCGTGAAAGTTTGTTTAGATTTGGACTAAAAAATGCAGATCTCCCTTCAATTTGACGAATTTAATAGCACTAAGGTTTCCATCCAACACTTGTTGGGACACCCTATGCCTGTAACTTATAGATATACTTACTTGGTGTGTAAAATGCCAATAGAGATGATGTTGCCAATGAAGCCCACAGCACCCACGATTGAAAAACACACCCCTTCGGTGTAATACTGCACGTTGAGCCACAGGTTCAATTCCGTTTTGGTCATTTGGCCGCATTGAATGCTTTCGATTACTGTGCTGCTTTCAATGTTTGATATTGCAACATCCTCGGATGCTGAAGTAGAGTTGAAGGGACTTAACGTCACCCCGTCCTCCATTTCCGTTGAGCGTCAACCTCGAAATGAGGCCCTTATGCTCTTGAAAGGAGGCGAAGAAGGAGGAGGAGGCCCTCGGCTCTTCTCTTCAAGCCTCGTCTTGGCCTCGAGAAAGGTCGTGGTTGAGCTTTGCAGCAGAATGGCGAGGGGAGCGAGAAGTAGAAAGAAGGGCGCTTTGACTACACATACTTTTTGTGAAGGTCCAGAGAGCAATGCATATACTCCTACCTATTGTCTCTATTGTCTGACACACACGTGAGCATCCTTATTTCATTAGTAAGCTCATTAATACTTATACATAAAATGAGGCATTAGAGTAGTAAAGTGCTTTTGGGTCACGACAAATGCAGTGTGTACTCCTTTTTGTGTCAAATACTACTGAGTACTCAAGGTACACAATACGTATTCGCATTACAGGTACTAGCTTGGTATGATAGGATTAGGAATGATACCCCCAAATTACCTTCACAAACAAACCAATTAGCATTAGAGTAGTAAAGTGCTTTTGAGTCTATCATTCTGTCTTGAGGAGGTTCTTAAAACAAGGCCGCATTCCACAGAGCTATGTGTCGTGAACCTTGTGTACCTCTTACCTAAGATTTGTAATTAATCTTGCTACAGTAGGAATTATATTCACCAAAAGATAACTTCATGAATACGGGTCTTCTTCTTCTGTGTTTTGTTGGATACGATACAAAGCAAACACCTTAGAAGTGTACATTGTATGACGATAATAGGCAAGAGGAACCTTTGTAGTTTGTCACTTTGTAGGTTTCCAAGTTTACTGGAGTCTGGAATTCGCAAAGAAGCTGTGAATACTACCCAGTACATATACTAACTAGAAGAGTTAACTTGTTTTGCACACAGTTTATAATAAGTAAGCAGGCTTCAGATAAATATTGAATGACGACTTCTGTACTTGTAGGATGATTTTCCATGCTTAAAAAAAATCTGTCTAAGCGCCTTACTCGCAACTCCAGAAGGGTACACGCCATACGTACGTCGCGTACCAAACTTTAGGGACTAAAAAGCACTTTATTTCAGTCAAGGTAATTGCATTAGAGGTTCACTTGAAGTATCATTTGGCTGATGATGAGCATTGTTCCTATTACTATCTGACACGTCCTCGAGCTCGTCTGGCACTTCCGCCCCCGTTGAAGGTGTCGCAGCCTTGAGTGACTTTTGATAGGCTTTCGTTACGACGACAGGACGATAGATTTCGATCACGCGGAACTCTGGGACCAATGAGACAGAAAAAAGAACGATCAGAAAGGTGCAGATCCATTCGCAGAGCACAGCAGTGAGTGAAAGCCGACCTTTGAAGCCTTCATCTGAGATGTTGCTGGCAGAATCGTTCCATTCCAATGTTCCAGTGGCTGCAAAATTCAGAACAGACATGTATGTTTTACTGCGTAAGACAAGCGGAAAATTAAAGAGTTGAAATATATACGCGGAAAGATATCTTCATAGTCAGTTTGTCATACATGACATCCAGATGCCAAAACACAAATTGAACCTTCAATGTAGTTAGATGGCGTGTAGCTTACTTAGTAACAAAGTTAATGAGATACTAGTATCAGACATCCTAATCTGCTTTCGAACTTAACTTTGACTTAAAAATCTAATATGACATGATTACGGATTAGCATTACGTTGCCATGTGACAAAAAATCACGCTCCTTAAAGGTCAGATATTCATTTAAGAATCAAGATGAAATTGGTATACATATCTGATTACAACCCAAATAGGTCACCAATTTGATATATTTTAGATCTCTTCACAATATAGGTTTTAACGGTTTTAACCTGAAAGTTCAGTTATAGGCGTCACACTAGCGACAGCAAGCGACTAAAAATAGAAAATCCTCAGATCCTTACCTTCATCTGCATGCGTGGCGGCAACTACCGCAGAAGCTATGCCGGCTACCACCATGATTGTGCTAAGTATTGTGATGACAAGCCTAACAAAGGCCGTCCTTCGTCTCCAGAGCCCTTTTTTAGTGCCTATGCTCAAAAAGATGCTGATGATACTGTGCATCACCATCCACAAATTGCCCAAAATAAAGGTGAGAAAGGCACCGAACCAGTGGATTTTCTGCACCACATTTTCTTCGTTTGTCAAATGATTTGACTGCTCTGTAATGCAAAAGAATTTAGATTTCAGACAAACTTTAAATTTTGAGAGATGATGCTTTTCCCACCTGAAGTTCTGTGACTATGGAGTTGAAAGTTTCCTATGAGACTCAGTCCAAAGCTAATGCACATCCCCAGGCCCAGGCTCCAGCGGTTCCAAGATTGCAGTTTCCTTCAAAGAAAGAAACACTTTTAAGATATATTGAAGCCAAATCCCCATGTGATTCTGAGACTAAAACGTCTAAACTTTTTGACTGACACGAAAGTTCCTTCAAACATTTGACTGAAGGGAAAGTTAGTCAAAGGGGCAAGGGGAGAAAAAAACTTGAGTTCTTTTACAACGTTACCTGCCACCACGAAAATGTTCTTCGTTTCTCCATCTGTATTTGATTTCGGCTCGCACCTGTTCATACCGGACATAGATTGTCACCATATGAAAGAAGGCGGCTAAGTTGACAAATTGACTGAATACTGATCGCTCGGGAACACGAACGCCTGTATCGCTGATGTAAGGCAAATAGGCCGGTACATGATGTAAGGACACGGCAATACTGTATCTGTAAAATACATACAATATTAGATTTTTGAAGCTTATTTTCTTTTAAAACGTACAAAAGCTCCTTAGAATTATGACGTATGTACCCAAGGACCAAAGTGGATACTCAGACTCATGCCAAAAATAAGTACTTTTGTAACGTTAAAAATGTAAGGTAAAGAGTTTGATAACATGAAAAAAAAAACTTACGAGAGAAAGACTGCCAAAAGTATGACAATGGCAAAAATGATGGGCAGCAAATCTGCTCGCATGGTTTGACAAACTTTTAGGTTTGTTTGAGTCGCATCACGTCATGAGTTTGGACCAAGGAAACAGGGGCTTGTCAAGTTTTCACCTGGCTCGACTGTATAGGCTCAGCCGTTTCTACTAGAAGGACCCTCATGTACATGTACTTCTCCTCTCGTACGCACACATATGTGACGTTTACACGCCCTCTAGCGGCTAGATCCTTTTCTTTTCAATATATAAAGAATTGCATATATAGATTAGGCAACAATTGAATCTACTGAATGAAGAATAAGGTCAAAGATTTCGTTTTTTGAGAATCTAACAATCGTGGGATTTTTTTTTTTTTTGCATCATGTTGCATCTTTTTAAACCGGGATTTCTTTTTGCGTGCGCAAGACGAAAATTTCAATAATGAAATGAATTGAAGTGTGCATTTTTTGATGCATTTCGCCTCGCGAAAGAAATTCTGCAGGGGAAACTCTTCTTCGAAGAACTTGCGTAGCATTCGTTGCATTTTTTTTCTACGTCATCTACAAGTTGTACAACCCACAACTTTCTTTTTCCAATTTCTGTATCTCCTCCGAATTATTTTGAATTTTTTTCATCGCTCAAAATCTTAGCATAAATGCTTGGGATATTATTGTGTGGTCATTATAACCGCAACTTTACTTTTAAATCGGCATCATTTTCCAAAGAGGAAAGCTTTATGACCTTTTTCCACACATGGGATGGCCGCTTCCCTAGAAATATACGCGCACTCATTTGCATTCAGATTCGTGCGCTTAGTTGCGCCGATAAGTGCGAAGCTGCCCAACGCTCTCTAGACTCAAAAACTTGGCCTGCTCGATCCGCGTTACTCACCTTGCTAGCCAGCCTTGGGTAGATTGGCACCCAGTCATTTTGGATACAGTTGTTCCCGAAATACCCTCTTCTTGGCGTTTTTCTAAAAGTTTTGGCGTTTTTGAGAGTGTAGCAACCCTGTAATTCTATGAAGTAGACTGTCCCACATCTGTATGTGAGGTTGAGGAGTCCAAACTTTGAAGATTTGATTGAGGCCATCAGACTTAAAAAACTTCATTAAGGTAAGAGTCCAATTTCCCTTTTTGGTCTCCAATCTTTGGTAGTCTTTGAAAAAGTATGTTGTGAATGAGAAAAGAGGTTGTGTTTGGGACATTTTAGTAATCACCTGCTGTCAGTTGCACAGCTTTAAAAAGTGATATCACAGATGTGACTATAAAAGGTAATCCAATTTTGTAGGATTTACTGGGGCATCGATTTTGAGCCATTTTTCCCTATGGAAATTGTAATAATTCCAATGAAGGAGTTTTATTCAGGCGTCACTACAATTATTTTGACGCCATTCAGCGATCTTCAGATGACTCAAAAATCAAAATACAGGACGACTTTTACGTTGTTGTTTGCAAATTGGAAATTTTAATCTTCAGATGATCAGATCATCCTTCTTGCAAATTACCTATACCTAGTATCCTTATCAATCTACTTTGTCACGTAACGTATTTTCTCAATAAATAGGGAAATGCTAAAGGAGACATCGCTGACTTCAATTTTTCTTACAGATAGAGGATGCGACGAGGCCGCAGCTAAAGAGGAGCCAAGAAAATGAGGATTTTCTTGATCAGCTTGAGCAGCCTCTGGCTCCTGGTGGCTCTGAGTCACGCTCAATATAGCGAAAATTACCGACCAGGATTCATTCTTCAAAACCCCTGTGTTTCAAAACAAACGTGTTCAGAATGCTTGCAAACACCGTCGTGTGCATGGTGCATGAAGGAGGTGAGTACTTTAGTAGTTGGAAACGCCCATTATTAGCAAATTGCATACGCTTCAATATCCTGATTATTTGGATTATTTGACTGGAAAAGCTCTCATCTCACAAAAACGTAGTGAAAAGTCAAAAAGAAAAGTACGATTGTACAATGTGCTATTGTCTGCAGAGCTTTTGTCAAAATTAACGAGTGTCATACAGTGTATTACGTGCTTGAGCCAAAACAAAATATTTTGGTAGTACATTGTTTGAAAATCACTTCAAAAAGTCTCATCAATTTTGAACTGTAAAATGATACATTTTTTTTTTCAGGACTACACCAGTGTGGATGGTTCCCCATTACCAAGATGTAACAGTAACAGTTATTACTCCGCCTCATCCTCATCTCGCGTCAGATGCCCCGCTGACATGGTTGTTAACCCCTCTAACTCCTTCAAATACGTGGAAAACTACGAGATTAGTAAAGCTACCAGCTACGTTGAAGCCGTCCAAGTCAAACCTCAACATGTATCCTTGCAATTGCGAGTCAATGTGGCTCATGAGTTGGATTTCTACTACGAACAAGCTCAGGATTACCCAGTGGATTTGTATTATCTTATGGACTTGTCCAAGTCTATGGAGGACGACAAAGAAAAGTTGTCAGCTTTGGGTGATCTCTTGAGCGAAACCATGCAAAATATCACCTCTAATTTCCGTCTGGGTTTTGGTTCCTTTGTTGACAAGGTGGTGATGCCTTATGTATCCACTGTACCGCGAAAGTAAGTAGTGTCTCAATCAAAGTTGTTATTGTCCTACTGTCAAAAACAGTATTGCGTTTTGCCTCCTGAAACTAAAAACCTTTCTTCAATCAATGAGACTTGTTGAAGGAAAAACTTTTGCTTTTGAGACTAACTTGCTTTTATTCAGGTTGCTTGAGCCCTGTGATGGGTGCGCGGCTCCTTACGGATACAAACACCATATGCCGCTGAATACAGACACTTCAGCATTTTCGGTAAGCTACTTTCATTCTTTATTTGACTTTGTTATTCTATGGTATGTCTACTCAATGCATTTCGTCGTTGCCATTCTATTTCTTTCGTCTCTGCATCAATTATTTTACGTTACGTTTTTAGATTAGAGGAACCATGTGATGGCTGTGCTGCTCCTTATGGTTTCCAACATGCTATGCCATTGTCGGAAAATACAAATACTTTTTCTGTAAGCAACTGAGTTGAATGCAGTAGCCCTTTTTGAGATCAAACCAAATCAAGTTCAAAGACTCTTGATTTCTTTAACTTATTTTAATTTTGCGTAATCACATTTTATTTGAGACTAGAAATGTGCTACATGTCTCACGTGCTAGGTGCAAGATTCTTTTGTATTTTAAATAGCTGACTGGTACTAGGAGTTCTCTGCAATGCTTATATGGAATCAATTCATATCAAAAACTTACCTAACCTTGGTATCTACTATCTATGCTAGATTGCTTGGATACCACCATGGTTACCAATACCTTTCACAAAACTTTAGAAATCACAACAAAAGACGATTTCTGAAATCAAATAGACTTGTTAACCACCATGGCAACCTCTTATTAAAAGAGTGCCTCCTTTGATTATCGATAGACGAGAAAGAAAATTGTTTTGGAAATCACAACAAATATGTCTTCGACTTCGTGAGTCTCGAATACGGAGACTTCCTACAATTATCTACTTAATCTTAAGGAAAACTACCAAGTAAGCCTCTCTAGCAAACATGTTTTGACCGTACAAGTGGTACAAGTACTCTTACAGTGTTGTGCACTGTGCAGTTTTTGGATAGAGACAATCAAGAAATTGAGCGAAATGGTACAGAGTGCAAAAAAGCGAAAAATCCAGACAGTGAGACAGAAGAAAGTCGGCACAAAGTAGATTTGCTGACTGCCATTCCAGTAAAGCATGTCTGATTGAATTCCTTTCATTCTTCTACATACAAATCTGTGATATAAAGCAGTACAAGTACATCAATGGCACTTGACAGCAAGATCGTTGTTACTATGTGCAAAAAGAAAAAAGCTACTGAGGGTTAAAATAAAATCATAGCTTTAGTCTGAAGGCTTTCTAATGAGATATTTGATTCTTTATACTCCATGATTTTTACGGGTAGATGTCGTAGCAGGAGTAATTTAGTAAGGTACCGAAACGTCAAGTCGTTTATGTTTTAAAACTCTATTGTTTGCCTTTAATCAAAGCGAAAGCTTTCTAACTCCCAAGGGAGCGGAGACAGTTTTGAAAAACGCTTGATTTTGACAAAAGTGATTGCGTGTGTGTGCCTAAAGAAGATAAGATTATCGTGTATACAATCTTTGATGATTTCAATCGATTAATTTTTAGGGCGAAGTAAAGCGTGCACAAGTCTCTGGCAATTTGGATGCTCCAGAAGGTGGCTTTGATGCTATCATGCAAGCTATCGTTTGCGAGGACATGATTGGTTGGCGAGAAAAAGCCAGGAGGCTTTTAGTCTTTTCCACCGATGCCGGTTTTCACTACGCTGGGGATGGTAAACTGGGAGGTATTGTCAAACCCAATGATGGGCTCTGCCATTTGGACGCCAAGGGAGTCTACACGCACTCCTCTGAGCTGGATTATCCCTCGGTTTCCCAAATCAATCACAAAGTTAAGGAGAACTCCGTTAACCTCATTTTCGCGGTGACTGAGGAGCAGTTTGGAGTGTACGACCTTCTGCAACAAAATATCGAAGGCTCATCTGTGGGAACCTTATCTGCGGACTCTTCCAATATTGTCCAGCTGGTCAAAGCTCAATACGAGGCCATTACGTCCTCCATCGAGATGAAGGATAATTCCACTGAGTATGTCAAAGTCACATATCACTCAAATTGTGTTGGGGATGGTCCAATGAGACAAACCAACCGATGTTCTGGATTGAGGCTGGGACAACGAGTCAAATTCACCGCTAAAATCGAGGTTGTCAAGTGTCCTAAGGACCCGAGGGAATGGCACCAGGTGTTCCAAATATACCCTGTCGGTATCAATGAAGCTGTACTAGTGGACTTGACAATGATGTGCCAATGCGAGTGTGAAAAGCCGGGAAATCCTGTAAGTATTGGTGCACAAAAGCCAAAAGCTTTTAGCACAGCCTATTTGTTACAGTATTTGAAAATGACTCAGAAAGTCTCGTTGTACAACATTGCGAACTTTGTTTCTTTTCAAAGTAAAACGGTCAAATCAGTCACGCAACCTCTTGTGCCACCAATATTACAATTTCGACCTTTTTGCGCGCAAGATTTCTAATGAGACATTTTCTGATAATTTTCAAACTTTGTGTCCTTGGTTTGGTACTTTTCTCTCTCATGCTCATCATTAGTAGCATAAGCATGAAATCACGTTTTTGTTCTCTATCGTACTCATTACTATGTAAATTCTAGGGATACATTGAAAATGCACCTCAATGTTCCGGCCATGGCACATACATGTGTGGAATTTGTCAATGTGCTCCAGACTTTTTTGGCCGACGCTGTGAATGTGATGCAGAAAATCTGAGCTTTCACGGTGACTTGGAAGCCGGATGCAGGCCTGACAATACAACAACAACGCTTTGCAACAATAGAGGAGACTGTATTTGTGGAAAATGCGAGTGTTATCCAAGGGAAAATCCCAATGAGGTAAGCATTTATTATTTCGTCAAGAAGAAAAATAAATTCAATTTTCATTTTTTCATAATTCAGATCGTCTCAGGAGATTATTGCGAGTGTGACAACTTCTCATGCGATCGCTACGACGGCAAACTTTGTTCCGGACCAGACCACGGTGTTTGCAATTGCGGTAAATGCGAATGCTTTGCTGAGTGGGATGTCCCCGGCTACACTGCTTGTGAATGCCGAGCTTCAAATGAAACTTGCATTACACCCTATGGAGAACATATTCACAAGTTATGTTCAGGCCATGGCGAGTGCGTTTGTGGCGAATGCAAATGTTTTGAGACGAATGAAGGTCAATATTCTGGACGTTACTGTGAAGATTGCCCCGTAAGTGTTCTTCTGAAAATCACTTCAAAAAGTCTCAGAAAAATACGATGTACTCCATATACAATATGGTGTTCAGTGGAGGCTGTAAAAGCAATTTTGAAAAGGAGATAAGACTGACAAATGTCGTCATCTTTCTTCGTTCATTCTCGTAAAACTGTCGAAGCGTACAACTTCCTTCTTCTTTTTCAAAATGCCTTTCTCTTTTCTTTTCTTAGACCTGCCCTGGTAAATGCGAAGAGTTGCAACCATGCGTGCAATGTCTCCAGTTCGAATCGGGACCATTGATGGACCAAACGGACAAATATGGAGTACCCTTATGCGATTTGTGCGAGTTCAAAGATCGAATCGTCGAAGTAGAAAAAGCTGAAGACTACATCATCGAAGATGAAAGGCTTTGCTCCTTTATTGATGACGACGAATGTCGAGCAACTTTCGTTTATGGTTACCAAAATGCCACCGGAAAGTTACAAGTTTGGGTGCAAAAAACCAAAGAGTGTCCCGTCGTGGTGGACATTTTGGGCATCGTTTTGGGAGTCATTGGTGCTATTGTAGCCATCGGATTATTCCTGATCCTCATGTGGAAAATATTCACAACTATTCACGATCGCAGGGAGTTTGCCAGGTTCGAAAAGGAGCGTATGTTGGCCAAGTGGGATACCGGAGAAAATCCCATTTTCAAGCAGGCCACATCCACCTTCAAGAACCCCACTTATGCAGGGCGATGAATCAAATCAAATGAGCTGTGAATACCAAAAACCCAAATCGCATGAAAATGAAGAAGACACAATTAACAAAAGCGTTGTAACAACCCTAGTTCTACATAAGTAAAAAGGAAGATGACATAATAACCTTGTCAACAAAAGGATCTCCCAGGCTTTCTCAAATTAAGAAATCTTCCTGCTTTCTTACAACTTTTCTCCTCCGTGCCATTTTGTCTCTAATCTTTAGGTAGCTAGTCATAAAAAAATACTCTACTAATGGTGCTACCTATGACAAGTCCTTTGTACATCCCTCCTTATATGGAAAGAAATATCTTCCAAATTTTGTTATTAACACGATGATACCGAAAGAAATAAAAAAGCCAAAATCTTATTAAAATTCTATTTTTGCGGCATTTAAAGAATTCACTTGGATAATTAAAAAATTATTTGCATGATGAAGACAATTAACCCGTGCAAAAAACGTGTAAATTGGAGCAATTTTTGACTTTTGTGACTTGACGACAAAATTTCTACTTCTACGCCTCTTCAAAAGCGACATCTTACGTAAAAAGGACTTGAAGTGAATCTTTTGAAAGGAGGATGGAGGCTGTCAAAAGCGATCAAGAAGATATTATTTTTGTGCATCGCTTATGTTGAAAATCAAATTTTCTTGGCAAGAACCACCAGCCTGGTTAGGTAAGCAAGGGAGTGATGGTTTTTTGATGTAACCAACAGGATGATAACCTTGGCAGCTGCTGTCATCTGTCAACTTTGTCAAGAATGAGATTAATCTAAGAAGGAGCGTCCTCCCCTAGAATCTGAGAAGGGGGCCGAACGCTGCAGTTGAGCGAACTTGTATTGGTACCAATTCACTCACAACATGATTTTTTTTCAGCGTGAATTTTGCTCATTTTTGGATCAGATTTTGTAACCGCGGTCCTTTTCTCTTATTTTTTGGAACCAATTTAGATCTGATGTAAAACTACAGCGGCACTTTTTTCCATTTTTTGGATCCTTCTACTCATGAAATACGACAGTTGCACTTTTCCCAAGCAATAACACTTAAATTAGATAGTTTACAAAGAAGAGAGTGAGTGCGATCGCTTCACTCGCGCGCCCAATCTCAATAATCCTACTTATTGCCAAGATGTGAAAGGCAACGGAAGGAAGAACTCTGAAGTAGACAACATAGGTAGATGCTTATATTACCGCACTGCATCAGTCTTCCTTCGTATTTTTAGCGCATTGCATCTGCATGAATGGTTGAATAATGAATACAGCTACAAATACTATCTTGTAAATTTTTAATTAACTACGTTCTTTCCTGAAAGAGAATTTAGATTTGAGCTTGAGCGTTGCAGAGCGGGATGGTGAATTTTCGGAATTAGCTTCATCAAAGCCTGGTGGAGGAGTGATGCTTTTTCCCTGCTCAATTTCATCGTCATCATCTTCTTCATCTCTGTAGGGATAATCCGGTAAATCGTCTGCCAATTTGGCCATCAAGGCTCCAAAGTTTGCCTTTTCCATCACCTAAAAAACGTAATATTGTTCACGATCTCGTGCCTACAAAAAAAGGCAAACTTGACATGGCAATTTCTTACTTGAGCAAGGTAGTAGAGGATTAACCAGTCAGAGTAACTAAGCCTGCGTACAACTGCTTCGATGTCAATTTTGCGAACCTTTCCCTGATGGTCCACATGCCCAAGGTTTTCCATTTGTACCATTCTTAAAAAAGATATTTAGTGAGATCATCTGAGAACTTTTGCTACCTGCAGTCCCAACATGTTTTGGACAGGATTTTCGCAAAAATACGTGAAAGTTTGTTTACATTCTGACTAAGTGCAGATCTTCCTTCAATTTGGCGATCTTTTTTTTTCTACAATTATTTACCTTTCGCGAAAGTTGGGATAAAAGAAGGTGACGGATCTAATTAACAAGTTAACGCCAGTAATCAAAGCCAGTAAAATGAACCAAAACCACAAAAAGATGTAGATTTTCTCGTTTAAGATATTCATAGAAAGGACACAGAGTGAGTCAATTCTTTGAATCGTTCCGGAACCTCCGTATTTGTAGAAGATGCATTTTGTCATCCTAGGGAATATGCGACTCATGGGATCAACACGATACTCAGGTTCCATCGAATGAAACTGCAACACCTAAAGAATAAGCAAAAATCAATGATCAATTCTACTCAAGTTTCAATTTTGTGTGCGTCAAGAAATATGACGACGACGCCTTACCTCCGTTCCGTATTTGGAAAATTCTCCAGCCAAAAAACCATCGGTGATCAAAATCTGTAAAATCACATTGACAAAGCACAAAACTTCGCAAAAGAAAAACTTGAATGCCCAAATCTTGTGGTCAATTGAGCGCCTTTCAGACATTCGTTCCTTCATATAAACAGCTAATTTTTCAACTTTTGGAGTCCGATCCGTCTCTTCAAAAATTGCCACATTCAATCCGGAAACGATGTTTTTTAAACGACCACCTTCCAATTGTTTCCAAATCCAATGTGGAGCATAAAACATAATTGCTTGAATGCTTAGCATCAATGGAACCCATTGGTAGTAAGCATGATAAACTCGCTCATCCTTGTCCTTGTGGGATCCAACACCGTAGTGTAAGAAATCTTCACCGACTTGTCCTTCATAGTGTTTAGGCAGGGTAAAGGTACTCATGATCCAGCAGTACCTATTGATGACTTCCTGAGGAATACCCGTGCCTTTGTCGTAAAGGCATTGGATAGCTGATCCGGAACTGTCAATGTAGGAGTAGGTGCTGACTAAAATGACAGATGTGGCCAAGATGACGAAAGTCACCTAAAAAATATCGGTTCAATTAGGCTAATTTTATACGATTATTTGATCTAAATACGATATTTTACTATATCGATAACTTACCTTATAATGTAACCTGAAGACGAAATTGTCTGGCCGCGGAACATCAACTTTGCGTTTAGGTTTGATGTAAGGTGTAACCTTCCCAAAAAGGCCCAACATCTTGGCCCAATCTCCAACACAGTAGTTTTAGCCTCAAATGACTAATCAAACGGCAACGTCAGATAAGATGCTTGGCAAGACCCTCTTCACTTATAACTTCAAAGTTCAAACTTCTACTAAGCAAAATATGAAGACACATTATCAGATCAGCTTGTTTCGTTCTATATGAAACGTGGTGATTTTTTGCATGTTTTTTTCAACGTGTGCTGAATATGATATAGAAGTAGGTTAACTGCAAAATCTGTATATTTTCTAGTTGTGCAATTTTTGAAAATAATATGTTGATGGTGCATAGAAAATAAAATCACATGAGATGGGTCTTAGAGAGGCCTTCATTCTTTTCTCTTCAGTGAGGGATTTAACTGATAAGATTTATCTCAATTTTACAACCGAGTTTTTCTCAGACATACACGGGGAATGTTTATCATGGACACATAAGAATGCGAATTTTCACACTGATAAATGAATAAATATTATATAGTCAAAGGTTGCGTGAGTGTAGATATGAAGAGAAGCGAAAGACAATTTGGGAACTTTGGAGTGAGAAAATCACGCAACCTTTAAGATTTTGTCAGTGGCTCAAGCGAAGCTTCAGATTCCGAGGATGATGATCGGGTGAAAAATCCCTCGGATTGGGATTTCATAATGGGAGTTTTTTTAACATCTTCCTCTCCGTCTTTTTTCAACATTTTGACGGAAGCGGAAGGCTTTCGGGATGATGATGTTGATGAAGGAGCATTACTGGTAGTAGTAGCAGTTGTAGTGGCTTCTACGGTAGTAGTCGTTGTCAGCGGAACCTCCTTTTGCAGCATTTTGCACTGGAAATTTGAAAATCTGTAGTGTAGAGAATTTTTGTGCATGTCTTGCCAATATTGGTAGCCTTACCTCACTGGTAGAATTCCAATCTTCTTCTTTACTGGGTTCACGTTTAAAACTCTGAAATATTTATCAAAATTCGTCAAAAATGCCCTAGAACTCTGATTCCGTTTTGAATTTGTTTTACTTTTTTAAGCCCACGCCATTACGTAACATAAACAAATACCTTGTTATGGACTTCGATATGTATTATTTCCTTAGTACTAGTTCTTCTGGTGGGCGAATGTCGAGCAGCAGCGCCATAATTACGACCATTTTTTGTATGCGCTGGAACTTGACTGACTTCGGTTCGTCCATTAGCTGCTGCGTTATTCTGGTAGTTTGGAGGTTTTGGAGTTGTGTCTTTCAAGCAACGGAGACATGGAAGTCGCACAGCAAATTCACGACGAAACTTCTCCTGCAACAAGATATTGGACGTCTTGAGACATGTATTACATATCACCTTTGCTTCTACAAAGTATATTTGACAGCCAATCTTGACACTTTTTTTGGAGATGTGCTAAAAAAGTTTAGCTTATCATGGATCTATGGAAGAAATTGGCAGAAAACTTTTCTGTTCCCATGTCGATTCACCAGCTAAAAAAACAGAGTGTTTAAAAATCATCCCCTAAAGTCTCATTTATATATGAGATATTTTAGGTGATTTTCAAGCACTGTATGGTTTTCTAACAAGTATGTACTTAAAGCTTTTCAATCATGCTGGTATGAAAGGAATATGTCAGGTTATCTACTTATCCATCAAGAAACAATCCATAGATTAAGCCAAACTTTCTAAGCTCTCTCTTTGCTTTCTTTCTTTCTCCCATAGGATTTTTTTTTTTCCTTTTTTGAGACTCTTGAGCGTTTAGAGAATTGGGATTTGGGACTTCTTTGTTTAACTTACACTATAAACTCCGTAGATGAAGGGATTGTAACAGCTGTTGCTCATAGCCAACCAATGGCAACAAAAGAAGATTATGTTGATGTATCGGTAGCTGAAAAAGATGAGGGGAAATTTGTTAGTTTTTCATCCAGAACAAAAATGGAGAGTCTTTTTTTTTTTGGCACAACAATCTTTTGGGTACTCGCATAGAAATGGATGCTCGTTTTCACAGAGACTATGTATGCTGTTGCCAAAAATGAGGCAATTTTTTAAAGTGCATAACTATAATTATGCCTCTTTTCGTGCATCCCCCTTTTTTATAGAGATCTCAAAATACAAGCTACAAACCATCCTAAGCCATTTACTTCTCATTCCGAAAATCCCTATACCACAAAAGAAAGACTTTTTTTATGACTTTTGGGGCTACTAAAAGTTTGCTTTGCTGCTCTATTGAGGAATTGGGAAACAGACCACAGACACTGCATAAAATCCATTAAAAATGTCTGTGGTAATCAAAAAGGTCTTTCATCTTCAATATATCCACAGAAAGATGGAGGCAACATTTCTCTAAGTAATGGCATCTCCTCATATTGTATGGATGATACTGAGGTGCGTCTCTTGGGGTTTTCAGATGTGAATAATTTGATATGAGATAGATATCGTGGAAATACTATATGTATAATGTAGCAGATACTAAGGACTTACTCGTTTATTTGAGGGTATACATGCAATGTCGTCATGTACACTTGCCAGGGCAACCAACAGATGGAAAAGATACAGACAACGATAAGTAACATCTTGATGACCTATAAAGAAGGAACTATGTAAACTAATGATGATACATCTTATATATGTAAGAAAGTACAGAGATAGACCATGTAATTAAATGCTAAGCTCAAAACAGTCAAGATAGTGTCTTTTCCATGTAATAGAAAAATTCCCCAATTTTATTGCAAAGCTCAAAACAAAAATTAAAATAACTAATAAGTCCTGGTCCAAACCACTCGATTCTTTAACAGAAATGTAGGTGTCGAAAAATCAAAATAACCATTAACTCTTGGTCCAAACCACTCGATTCTTTAACAGAAATGTAGGTGTCAAAAAATCAAAATAACTTTTAACTCTTGGTCCAAACCACTCGATTCTTTAACAGAAATGTAGGTGTCTAGAAACTAAAATAACTAAGGTATGCTAGCTTATATAGCTAAATTGGCTTGTTTTCAACCTGTTACATCCTCGCTCCGCTCGAACTTTCCGAAGCTAGTCTTTGGACACCTACATCTTTTATGCCAAAAATTAAGACCACTCGTGAATGGAAGAACTTTTCTCGTCGCGCTGAGCTCAAAGTTTCTCAAGACATAAGGCGAGCGGTGTAATTCTCCCCACTTGTATGTAGCACGTAGCAGTACAAGTAGTAATTTTCTTTTTTTAGAACAATTCTACAGCTGTTTTGAAAGATACTTATTATGATTATTTTTCGCAAAAAATGTGAACCTTACGCAGAAAAAGAGGAAATTCCACACAAAAGAACAATTTTATGGCCTTTGTTCTGACTTCACAGGTTTTGACTTCCTAATCATATTTCTTTTGCGTGAGCTGTTTTTACCAAAAGGAGCTTTTGCCTGCTGAATATTTCTGTTTTCAAAAAGCACAAAAGATAGCTCATTTCAATGCACTACCACATACTCAGTTTTGTACAATTTTATTTTATGCAGTAGTCATTCCTTGAGTTATGGAGAGACCACAACTAATGCAAATGCATTGTATTAGTATTACTACTGTTGTTGTAGTAAGTGGTGTGCCCTCAAGCAAGACATATCTATTACTTTCATGTCCATGAACAAAAATAATGAACATTGTTTTCAATTGAATAAAAAAGATCCTAAAATCTTCACACTTTGCATTGCAAAACATCAAAGGCTTCAAACAGAAATGGTACTTTGTATTATTATGTTAGTGTTTTTATCTAAGAAAGGAAGGAAGCGTTGCACGACGAAGAAAAAGCCTAATTATTGTGACTTTGATAAATGAAGTGGCGAAAGAAATGAGGAAAAGCAAAAACATTTCTCCTCTTCTCCAAATATTTTGGTTTCTTCTTTTTTTCTATTTTTCCATCGATTTGTCTTAGTTACTGTATAGGAAAACCAGAAGCATGTTCTTTTAGTGCTCACTCACGGGTCCATTTCCTTCCAGAACAAAACCACTCACCTTTTTCTTGTTGAGAAGAATGTTATGGTCCCTGTCTGTTTGAGCAGCTCCCGGTGTTTTGCTGCCCCATAACCGGAAAGCGATGCGTGCATATGCCACGGATATAATAGACATGGGTAAAAAGTATTGCACAGTCAACAGACTGGTACTGGAAAATAAGAGAAGAGCTTGTCAACATGAGGGCACCATCATCATTCGAGAGATGGAACTTTAGACCTTCAGATAACTGAACTTCAGATATCTGATCTTCTGAACATCTGAACTTTTGGACACTGATCTTCTGGACAAATGAACTCAAAAGATCAGTTGTCTAAAAGATCAGTTGTCTTAAAGATCAGTTTTCACAAGTTCAATTGTCAAACACTTTGAAGTCTGTAAAGAATTTTGAAGTAGACTCATTGCTGGAATAATTGCATTTTTGAGAAGGAAAAAAAAAAACACAATTTGATATTTGTCCGTGCCATTAAAGAAATGAATGTTTGGTCTCAATAATAAATTAGGAAAAAATGTTAATATTTGGAGATATTTTTTTTCAAACGTCAGAAATACCAAATTGCTAACAAAATATCTCAAATCACTGTTGCGTGGGTTGCGTCTTGCGTGACAGTTTTCTTAAAACGTATTTGAAAGTCAGAAATATTGCTGAATAAATTCTCTGCTGCGGTGGTGATGTTGCTCCTCGTGTAGTGCGTTTTACCTGTAGTATTTGAACATGGTAAACATGGTGGAATCGGTGGCATTTGGACCAAAATCAATGTAACAGAAAGGTTTCAATATTTGTACTTCATCACCAGTCTCGTTGATGTAGGTGTGATCTACGACGGGTCCAAAAGTGTGCACGATGCCCATGGGCAAAGCAAAGACTAGGCCAAAAATCCAGATCAAAAGAATGACAACTTTGGAGAAAAGCTTAGATGGTTTGCGTCGCAGGGGATACATGATAGCTCGATATCTGCAATTGAAAGTAGATTTGTCAAAACCATTTCTCCTTTGTAGGATGATTTTCATAGTAAACCAAAGTAACCGGTACGTTTAGAGTTTGTAGAGCATGTCGTCTACATAGTACATAGTTTTCGTTTTTTAAGGTTATCTCCTTCGTCAACTAAAAATTATGAAGGCACCACTGCTCAAATTTCGTTTACGTCAGCAAGTCACGCAAAGTTTGTCAAGAGACATTTTCCTGTTACCTATTTGTCATGGCAATTTGCCTGTGCCAAAAAAATTGGGGTGCTTTTTCATCAATAAGCTACTTTGTCCTTCGACAGCTTAGAGGCTCATTTGCAATCAACAAGGTTATCAAATCTCAAGCAAGAGTGTATGTATATTACATGCACTATAAGTGCTAAGGATCAGAGGAGGGGACGCAGTGACTCGTACAGATTTCACGGTCAATGCCTAGTGCATACTGATTTCCAAGCTGTGATTGGGTACATTCAAGAAATGAATGTGTGCGGTAGAATTTACCAAAACGTCTGAAACATTAACTTTGTGCTGATGTAGCACAAATTGACATATGTAAATTACCACGACGTAAGTAAGTGGTAATTAGTCCCGTTAGGCCTTAATTGCCAAACGCTCCACTTAATGTCCTTATTTGATGATGCGTGATTTATTTATGGAAATCATTTGACATGCACACATTCATGCATGTTTATGAGGCTTTTTACTTTTTGATGCAGCAAGCTCTAAAAAAGGTGGAAAAGACTTTTTTCTTTGTTAGACACGTAGTATAGCTTCCTAATTGGATCCAACGGTAAAGTATCCAATTAGTAGTGAGATTAGTCGAGTCAAGTTAAGGGTCAAGATCAGATTACCTGTCCAATGAGATGGCCACCAGGGTGAAGATACTGATGTTGACACTCAAGATCTGCACAGTGGGGCAAAATTGGCACATAAAAGCCGGCAAATCCCAACGTTGAAGCAACGCAGCGTGGAATTGAAAGGGGATAGCGAAGAGGGCTATGGTCACGTCAGCAAAGGCGAGGTTCGCAATGTACATGTTCGTGACAGTCCTCATCCGTCTGTAAGGAATACAAAGCAAAAATAGTTCACATCATTTGTCAATGTTATACAAACGTAAGCAAATTTGATTTATCCTCAGTTTTGCATTTTTAGCAAGGTCCTTGTTTAGTTTTTTGGCCATTACATGTATTGTACGTATTGGGCGGTTTTTAATTAGAGCAAAGCCAAGTAATTAATGATGATGATCAATCTTAGCTCTTTGGAATGAGACACATTGCTAGGGTTCTTAACACAAAATATTGCCTAATGAATGCAAGCGTAGCTTAGCTATACAATGTATGTACAATTGTACATACCAGCTACTTTTAGGCGTACTTTAAATTCTGTACTCTGGGAAATAAATATCCCCTCGGGGGTTTCCTTTCATTTTCAAACAGTGTTTGAAAATACATAACTAAAAAAGTCTACTAAAAGTCTACTTTATAATATTGCGACTGAACTGAGCTACTAAAAGTATTTTCGCGCCCAAAAAGCAACATTGAAACTTACAAGTGCGAAAATTCAAATATCTGAACAGTTATGCAAGGATGCAAACTGGAGAAATATTATATATGACGTGAAAATTCTAATGAGACATTTATGGTGATTTTCACACACTGTGACGTAAGGGAATGAGTCTTTGACGTACCTGGAGATGACCACAACGTAAATAACGAGAGAATTTCCCACAAAAGCAGTCAGACTAATAAGTCCATAGAAGAGGGACAAGATGACCACCACCGAAGTGGGTACTTGGTACAGTCGGCCACCTGTACCAGCATTTTCTTCAGTACTATTGACTTCGGTACCAATAGACATAACATCTGGAATGTATGAAAGAAAAAAAGGGGTTTTAAGGATAGAAGTTCTAAATTCAAGGCCACTACTGCTGCTATCATCGTATGTAGAATCTGTTGAAGTTTAGGATTTCATTGCACACACTCTGGGAAAACTTTGGGAAATGAATGAAAATGCATCAAATTTACGTGGCGCTTTTTCCTACTCTGGTTCTTCCATCCTACCTCTTCGTTCTCTGTGTGATGCAGAGCAAATTAATAAAACTTGGGTTGAAACTTGAAAGGTATCTCTTGCTTTCTGCTGCTGCTGCACAACTCCACAAGTGCAGAGACTTTAGGACAGCCCAAAAAAGCCATTATTGCTAACGTCGCGACCATTAAAGAAAGTTTACGGTATGAACCCCCATGGCCCACACCCATTTTCAATGTAAGACCCCTAAAGCACAGTGTGCAAAAGTGAGACATTTTCTTACATATAAATCTAGGTACCTATATACCGTAGTTTGCCTATTTAACGCCCCTCTGCTAATTAAAACCTAATCCTAATCAACGCCCCCCTCAGAGCTCAAACTTTTTATTAACGCAATTATTTTACAAATGAGACGTTAATGGTGATTTTCAAACACTGTTTACTTTTTGAAGAATTTTTGTCTAGTGTGTTTCATGTTGCAGCAGCAGCAAGTATGTAAATATGCTATCATACTTTACATTGCCTCACATGGTATCTGCCAACACTTACGTACTGCAAATACTGCAGTAGCAGTTTTTAAAAAGACTGAAAAAAAACCTCTTCTCAAATTGTGACAGGTTCCATTAGATGCAGCAGCAAAAGGATAATCCTTAATGCATTTGAGATTTTCCTTACAATTTTTCTCATTTTGCGAAGCACACCTGCAAAGCAATCTCAAAGGTATACTGCAGGGCAAATGATGGTGTTAAGGCCAGATGATATCACAGATAAGTCGCAAGCTTTGTTGCTGGCAATAGATGACAATTCTGTCGCACATAAGAACCATTTTTGTGTGTGGGCCATACCTATACCGCTGCAATATCTACTACTGCCTTTCATAGGCACAGTGTTTGAAAATCACCCAAAATGTCAAAATTCTGTTATGTTGTGCTACCGTAGATTGCCTATTTTTAACGCCGAGACATTTTAATTTTTTTAGCTCTGAGGGTCTGGGCTAGGCGGCGCACGAATCGTGCGTTAATTCGGATTGATGAGCGTTAGTAAAAATTTGAGATCTGAGTGAGGGTTAATTAGGATTTGCGTTAATTATGAGAGGGGCGTTAAATACACAATCTACGCTATTTGAATATTCGCGCCAAAAATGTTGCAAAATGATATTTTTGAGGGGTTTACAAACACTTTGCTTTTCCTTTCTTTTCCTTATGTCTATTGTCTATGTAGCTGATATGGAAAGCCAATATAAAATGTATTAATGAAAATAAGTATATATTGGAAAAGTTATTTTGTGAATAGAAGTAATAATACGAAGTAGAATGTTTACTGTTTAGTCAAACGCACCTGTTTGATTTTCCATAATGTAGTTGATATCTCGCGATAGGTCCAGAATCCTCAAATGTTGGAGCCTAGATGAAACTTGAGGCCGCAGCCGCCGAGTAGTAGCAGGGCTTGGAGGAGAAAAAAGGCCACGTGAGGGAGGCCGAGGTGCAGTAGTAGCAGCAGCGCCGCTTCCTCGTCGCTTCTCCCCTCTCGTTTCTTCTTCCCGGCTGAAAACATCGAGAAACGATAAAGGCCAACCAAAAAGTGACGCGACCAACAGGCATCTCAAGTCCAAAAATATGTGGAATACATAATGCCTCCCAAATTCTTTTGCTTTTATTATAGCACAGTCCTTACTTATAAATCAAAAGTGTCTCATAAGTCATATGTTAGAAATAGCATTCACTCGCAATCCGTCGCCTTCAGCGACTACTTGCGAGGGCTCCGGCGGGAAGCTCGCTTCGCTCGCCCCCACACACCTCTGGCGCAATGTGAATTTTTGCGCTGCTATCACCATTTCATTCTGATATTGATTTTTAGCGCGAAAATTAAAATATGTTTACATGATTTCAAAAATAGACGTTGCTCGCTTTGCTCGCAATGTTTAAACAATGAGACTTTTTGAGATATTTTTCAAACACTGTGACCGACCATGATTTTACAGCGAGTAACGACCATGGAAGCAAGGAAGGATACAAATCTGGCTTTGGCGGAAATTGTGACCATAAATTAAGTTGATGGTTTTAAGCGAGAGTAAATGAACTTGTCTTTAGAAAGCAAGCAGAAACCATTTTGCACTGCAATAATAATGCATTAGATATTATTGTGAAAGTCAACGAGCCTTATCTCAAAGAAGAAAGAAGTGACCTTGAAAACTTTCTAATTGAAAATACTGATGAGTAACTCAGAAAGCCTTATAGGTATACCTACTTACATCACAGAAGGTCCTTCCGGCCTCCGCTTGGAACTTGTTAGGATTATCCTAATGCCTGGAGCTTCAGAGGAAGACTTTTGCTTTGTGATAAAATCTGTCTATTGATTGGCTTCTTGAGTACTTCTTAATGAAAATACTTGGCAAATATTTCTTAAATATCCTTCGTCTTTCTACATGGAAGGAGTGTCCTACTATTGACACCCAACAACGATATACACCTTGCTTTCATTACATTTGAAAGCACTTACAAAATAAAATACAACATACAAAGAGATCTAAAGCTTACCTTAGCCCTAAATTGCTTTGGAATCTTGTTACTAAATCTAGCATGTCGAGAGAACCAATAGTCCTTGATTCCCGCTAGGAAATGAATGACATGACAAAGATACAATTCACCTATAATCAAAAATACCATTTCATCTAGAGGTACATTGAATGTACTTATTTACGTAAGGTTCAAAAAGTACGATAAAAGTAAGTGAAGAGGCCGCTGCTGTCAAGTGCCAATCAATCAGATATCCATTATCCATATCTTGCATAACTTTTAGGTTAGGATAAGACCTTTCTAATCACATATGAATGGAAGCCAATTGTTCAATTCATTTGTAGTCTTTATGGCCATTGGCCTTTATGAGTATAAACCTTTTCTTACATATTCTTGCCACATATTAGAATTATTATGAACGATGCCCACAGGATAGGAGACTAATTACAGGGTGTTGGCTCGAAACCAACTTAATAGTCTCCTTTCCAACCTTTCAGAAAACTCCCTTTCATCGTGTCTATATGGACGAACCGAGGAAAAAGTTTACAATGGTATCCAATCGCTTGCTTACCTTAGAGCAAACAATGAACCCAAAACCTCTGAGGAGCATTTCTTGATCTTGGCACAACTTTGAAGAGGCGGCGATGAAGGCGAAGGCGAAAGAAGAAGCCCAAGGCATCAAAACTTTTGCTTCGTGGTTTTGAAGAACACTTTCTTTTAAAAGGAGTAGATGAATTTTCTCCTTCTTATCAGGTAGTGTCAAATTGCTAAACGTAATCTGAGATCATGAAGAATAGTTTTTGGATTCCTGTTGCTTTATAAAAGCCATTTTCTTTCTTACAAGATGATGGCGTACCGAATATTCCCCATGGGTTCAAAAAGAACCCACGGGCGCGGCGTCCTCAAAAAGCACCCACATCATCCACTGAAGTAAAGGAGGCATTGTGTGGCTTTGAAGCCGATTTTTGTTGACTTTCACTTATACGAAAGAACGATATATTGTTTGTCAGTTTCTTTGTGTCTTATCATAAGACCTCTCTATTCTTCATTTCTACTATTGAAGGTAGCTTGTTAGCGAACTTATGAATGACAGCGAAAGAATAATAGCAAAGGTGTATCATCGCCTTACGTATCATGAATCAGCTAAGGCCTCAAAGCCTTTTAAGTCATAGAGCCTGTTGAGGCCGAACAAAGGTTTTGAATTATGTATTTATGCTCGAATTTTTATAGTTTGCAACTTTATCTAATCTAACCTAACCTGGCCAAATACAATCTAACCCTAGCTGATCGCATTAGATGGTCACATTATGTTTAGTTACACTTTGTACAGTGGGTTCTTTTTCAAGTCACCGTTTCTATCCTAGAAGATGAATGTTATGCAAAGAAAATGGAAAGCAGCAGGATTTTACAGCTTTTAATTTGCATAGGAAAATGGATTGGAAAAGCAGGAAAAAGTGTAGCTAAAAAACTTTAGTAAAGCAAAGTTTGCTAACAGTCACCATTATTTTCACACAGTCACGATGCTTAAGAACAATCAAAAAGTCTGATCTTTCAACAATATTTGAATTTTAGTTTTCACAATCAACATTTTACCGATGCCCTTTTTTAATTTTGGCGCGAAAATTCAAATGAGCCTTTTTGTCATTTCAAATACAGTGACGCGCATCATTGTCAACTCTTTCTTTTTTTTAAAGAAAGAACGAGTTCTCCAAAAAAAAAGTTCTGTTGTACTGAAGGAGGTATATTTTCTGAAATATAAGTTGATGTTCATCATGATGTCTTCATCGTCGATAGTCTCGACCCTTGCGATCGTAGCGATCGCGATTATCCCGGTCGTTGCTTCGTTTCTCATCATTCAGTCCTATGCTGGCCACTCCACCTCGTCGACCATAGTCACGATCCCTTGAACGTGATCGGTAGCGTACCTTCTCCCTGCAAAAGGAGACAAATCAAATTAGTTCCTTCACTCAAATATGCTGACTAATTTCCTACGGGAATTCCTAACTAATCTTGACATTTTAGGCTAAGAATAGAAAACAGGAAATACTTACTTGTGGTGGTGGTCACGATGATGTCCTCGACGTTCATGTTTACTCTTCTTATGGATCGGTCCCGGCGATAAACTCGGCGTCCTTGAAGACCGTTTTTTCGACTTCTTCCGTTTATAATCGTCATAAGATGGAGATCGTGATCTTGAGCGGTTAGCAGCTTTATGCTTGTGTTTTTTCTTATGTCTTGAAGTTGTTACAGGTGAAGTATTGTGATCTCCATGTACATTCTCATCGTTATTCGTTTCTTTCCCATTTTTCCTATCCGTCGTTCCATTGATTCCCTTATCAGAATTCACCGGTGAAACCGCCCGTGAATTTGGGCTTGATTGCGACGGAGTGTTGAGTGCCGAGGCATTGGCCGCGTCACGCGCCTCTTTTTCAAGTCTTCTTTTCTCCCTCAAAGACTTGACTGTACGTTCCAGATCCTCTTGATTGGCCTTTTCTCGGTTGTATAGACATATCATTCTGTAGCAGCAGTCTTTGATGTCGTCTTCTTCAACACCCAAAACTTCGAACCATGAGGGATTCTTCGGAAGTGGTTCCTTCAGTTTCCGTGCCGAGAGATAAATGCAGGCGACTGCAATCGTCTCGGGAGGGTATCGAACAAAAACATCCGTGCGAAGACTATCGTTCATGAAATTCCTAAATTGAATAAAAAATCGATGATGATGATGATAACCAAACCTTGTCTGGTTTTCTGTAAAACATGGCAATTTCAATAGTTTTTTTTTTCCTTTTGTGAACACGAAAAGCACCACCTGTATACCGATGAAAGGTTTTGCAAGCAAATCTTACCCACAGGTATCACACATTTCACAGATCCTTTTAGATCGCATTATACTTCTTCTTTATACGCATAGAGCATACTTTAGAAAGCACTTGTGAAAGCGTGATGCCACGGTATGTAGGGTAAAATGATGCATCTTGGGGATTCAGGTACTTTAATTTTAAAACACATTCAGGCTCAATGAAATTCCTGCTGAGATTCCTCGAAGGCCTCGAAGGACACATTTTTTCCTTATTCCCTAAGGAAGCAAACACCTTTTTAAAACCTTTTAAAGAAAGTGTGGATGAATCATTGAGTAAGTAATCCTCCTACGCATGAAGGGAATAACAAACTAAACGTCTATTTTCACATTTTCTTTAGTAAATATTTGAAGGCCAAATACTACTTGGCGAGACGGACGGACGGAAAAAGGTTATTCAAACTCAAGCTGCGAAAAGAGAAAAGTAGCAAATGTACTCAAAAGGCCAAAACTTTGGTTAGGGTTCCATTAGCTCAAGTCGGAAATTTTGGTCCCAAGTTTCAAGGACTGCTTGACTTTGTGTTTTGGAGAGAAAGCGGAAGAGTGGCACTCTAGTGTTTGACTAACATCGAAGCAAGAGAATTGCCAGCCTTGGCAAAATAAAGCTTTTTGTTAACGAAGAATGTTGTCCAACAAAAACAAACTTACAATAGGCCTTACCTAAAGCCTAATTTTTTTAACTTCTATTGCAACAAACTTTGAAATTATGACGGCACAAGCTGAAACGCCGGCAGTTTGGCTGTACTACTTAGCGGGCCGGCTGTGCGGCTTGCCCTCATACTTTGGAAGTTTGTTAGGATAGAAGTTAAAAAAATTATGCTTTAGCAAAATACTTTAAACACCTTCAATTAGAACTGTGCAATGACAGATTAATGTAAAAACAAGGAGAAAGTTGAAGACTTTCTGCTTTGGGAATTCTTGTCCGCTACATCAGAAAAAAAAGGCTTGAAGGCATTGCCAAACTTTCGTTTACTCTCTGGCCAACATCAAATAAAAGATCCAAAAAGGCAAAAAAAGTCTGTTAGTAGTAACCAACAACGCGAAATTTGAGGGTTTTAGTATAGGATAGGCACCTAAATAGACAGAAGATAAACAAGCTTGAAAGAGGAGGTTGAAGTAATTGAAGTGAATGGGTGTTATTCTGCTTTGCTAACATGCACAAACGGATTCTAATTTAGAAAATGAATAGAAGCAAAGAGAAAAGCTGCAGGCAGCTGCTGCTCTGGTGTTTGAACAAAATTCAAAAGCAACAGGGGAAATCTAATTTATGCTGGTGAATGGCATAAAGAAAGCCAAAATCCTGCAAATCGAGCCGTGGGGATAGAAGGCATCAAAGCTATTAATAGTGATTTTGCATGCATTTTTGCAGGTTTTGAAAAAAAATTTGAAGTCACTGCAATGAAATCTGTTGAATGATGTAAAGTACTCTAATGTGTTGTCAGTTTTGTATACTCCAATTTCAAAGGTTACGTCGAATAAAAAAAATCCCTTATGTAAGAATACAAGTTTTTCTTCTTACATATCAAAGAGCCTGAATGTATAGAAATATAAAAGTACCTGAATCTCCCTTTCTTGAGAGGAGAAGTAGTCCCCAGCATCATGACTGTTGAGCCTCTTCTCATTCAAGGTTGATGGCAACGATGGTTCCATTGGAATGGTCGCAGACTTACCCTGAATTGCTGTCTTCACCTCTGTGTAGGTGAAAACAGAAAAAAATACAAGTTAATAGATGTACTTTGATAAATCGATTCAAATTATGATGTTGCTTTTTTAAAAAGAGAAGCAAGATGTATAAAAAAAAATTTGAAATTGCCATGTTTGATGAAAAAGTAAAAAGTTTTTATAATGAAAAGACGTCAACTTACCACGACATTTGTAGGAGTTCTCTATGCATGTCCAGTTCCAACCATCTCAGGTACATTACGATAATCTGGTAAATGAATTGAGATGAAAAAGTGTTTGTGAACAGATTTGAACCTTCTGGCACAAATCTAAGTATGTACAAACTCACCTTGTGGGGATGTTTGACGTGCACACAAAATCCAAGCTCTTTGAGGACTTTTCGTTCATTATTGATGACTTCGGTTTTCCGAGCAATGTATGCAGGATCTAATGCCACGGGTAGAATTGGTCTGGAAAAAATACAAAATAGTAAATTGACATGATAGAACATTGGTTAGGTTTGATAAAGGACTTACTTTCCAGTTCTCACTTGTCTTATGTGAGTGAATACGTTAATGATGTCTCGTATCCGTTTGGGCGCTTCTTCAATTTTGCTCGCTAAATAAATGCAAGACATGGCAACAACGTCAAATGAAATTCGAACTAATGATTTGGCATAGTAAAACCGTTGGAACAGAACGCAACCAGTAGCCATAGCAACCTGTAAACATAAGGAAAACCAATTAAAATTCCGTCAAAAAATTCGGGGAAACATTGTGGGTCAAAATATACTTTAAAACGAGTCTATTACCTGAGGTAATTTAAGTAATTTTCCGGCTAACTGTATAAGTTCACATCCGAAAGATCGGATCTGGAACTCATCTTCTTTGCTAAGTCCATCTTTTTCTGAAGGTGTTAGACTTAATTTGTCTGATGGTAGGACGGAGTTTGAAATATCAAGTTTGATGTGGCCGAAAAGTGGCTGCGGAACTGCACCTAAAATAGGTGAATTCTTTGCCTCTGTTCCTTCTGATTCAGTCGCCATTTGAAATTATAGCAGTAAACTACTCTAAAAGGACAATATCAATGCTTCATTCTGCTATTCGCAATTTTCTAAATTCTTTCAAACGTTTTTCAGTGTCACTCAGCTTTTGATATTGAATAATAAACAAAAATCTCAGTGTTTATACCGATCCTAATTAATGACCATTTTTGTACATCAAAAATGCCAAAAAATGGAAATGTTTATCCTTCTAATGCCATTCTGGTGCAATTTTTGTAGTGGAGAGAAGATATTAATACAAGAAATCTAAGGCAAATTTGTACATTCGTTCTTTGAATATTTTTCAGCTTTGAAGTAGTAAAATGTCAGTTATGGTATTTGTTAAAACATTAAAATTGTAAACCTCAATTCCTTGCTCATATTTTTGAAGCATTGCACTTAAATACATTAAGACTTGATTAATTGATCAGTTTTAGAACGAAAGCAACGCCATAATCGCAACCAAAAATATCTAGGCACGAAACCTGTCTAGCTAATTTCAAGTTTCTCTTGAGGAAATACTTTTGATTTTATTTTGAAATTGAAACTCTGATGCAAATTTTCTTTGTAAATTGTATTTCATTCATCAAAAAAGCAGATAAATATGATAAATTCTTCATTTGAAGTTTGGTCAAAATTATAGGCTGAAAAAATTCAAGTTTTCAACAAAAGTCAAGCAGTAAGTCTAGTGGGGCAAACCTTACTGATGTAAAAATCTAAGGCTTATAATACAAAACCTCACAATTTTTCTTCCAATATTTGGATTCAAAACGGTAAATATGACGCTACAAACAATGTCAAAAGGAAAATGAAAAAGAAAGGTTTCACAATAAATGGTCAATGATAGAAAATTAGATAGAGTAGTTCTTTGCTCTAAATACTAGAGGTAAATCCGATCACTCATCACTAATTTTTCGACGCAGCCAAAAAATTCACAAACATTACGGAGAAATTCCGGCGTCTTTTTTGAGTTCTTGACAAGTCTTCTTTATCAATCCTCTAATTGACTTACTGTTGAAGATAAGCCGTTCAAGTATCTTAAGGTAACTAAGAAAGTTCGTCAGTTCGCAGAAATCATTTCCGCGGAACATTTTTATTGAACTTTAGCCAAACTTCTCCTTATTTTTGTGTGCAGAATATGTCGGACTCGGACGTATGCATCTTTAACATTCGTGGTAATTGTCAAAAGGAGGAGGAAAAATGTGAATATAAGCATGAAAAGCCAGTCAAAACATCAGAAACAGAAGAAGCTATGGAGACAGAGGCACTGCCTGAACCAACTGAGGCTGATGGCGCTGAAGAAGTACCGGTGGTCGCTAAAAAGGTAATGAAATTAGAAATGACGGTCCTAATAATTGAATGATAATTTTCATTCCTTTTTTAGAGTGCACCCCCTGCCTCCGAACCCAAAGCATCTGACATGACCACAGACACCTCGACCTTCATTGCTGCCACCACTGATGAAACCATTGCTGGCAACCAGCATATGACTCGACGAGCTCCTAATGCTGGTGAGAAACAAGATCAGGCACCAGCAAAAGAAATTCGTCGTGATTCTAAAGGTTTCGAAAACTTTGATGACTACTTTGATTCCGATGGCAATGATACAACGATGAACACAGAAGCCGGTGAAAAAACCAATGATGATAGTGAAATTACTGCTGAAGTGGAAGAAGATCCCGCAGCAGACAATAGTAGCCAAGAAGAAAAACAATTCACCTCTGTTCCTGAACCTACAGAAAGCATGCCGGAGGATATTCTGGACAAGGACAAAGATGTACAAAAGAAGCAAAAAGCCGCTGCTGCAGCCTCCAACTTGGAGGACTTGAGCAAAGAATGGGAAGAGGAAGAAAGTGAACAGCAACCTGCCAATGAACAGGCAGCAACCTCAGAAACCCCAGTGGCCTCAGAAGCTCCCGCAGTATCAGAAGCTCCAGCAGCCTCAGAACCTCCAGCTGCTGTAGAACCAGAGCCCGAAAAGGAAGCTGCTCCACAATCAAGCAACAACGACGAGCAAGAAACTATCGAAGACATTGAAAACTTCTTAGGAAGCTCTGAATCTACAGCAATTAACCCAGCTGCTGAAAAGCAAATCAAAGGAGAAAAACCGAACCAAGAAGAATTGGTCACCCTGATTTTTGGAGAAGACGGCAAACAAATTCAGGAAAAACCAGTGGCAGCAGCGAAATCCGTATATGATTTAGATGATGAGGATTTCTCAGCTACTAAAGCAACGCCGTTCAATCCAAACAGCAGGAAAAAAGCAAAACAAGAAGGTGTGACCAGGATCGGAAACAATACCTACTACTACACAGGTGATAAGGAAGCTGGGGCTCCGGAAAGCGGCGCAGACACTGAAGATGATGAGCTTGACCAAGAACGGGGTGGTGACGAAGGCCTTATAACAGCTGATGGTACTGGATACGAAGAAAGCTTTGATGAAAGTGAAATTGCCTCTGAAACTGGATCAATTATGGGAGAAGCCTCACCTGGAGGAAAATCTAAACGAGGTCGTGGATATGCACAAGGACGTCGCAAACACAGCACAAGTTACGTTTACGGTGCCAAAAGTACTGCGGCCAAAACTCGTCGTTGCGGTGAATGCGAAGGCTGTAACCGCGAAGATTGCGGAAAGTGTCCTTCATGTCAAGATAAGCCCAAATTTGGGGGCCGCGGACTCAAAAAGCAGGCTTGCATTTACAGGATTTGCACATGGAAGAATCCTTCAGGAAAAAGGGCACAACCTCACCCAACTTTGAACAGTACTCCCAAAGGTGTACCATCAGGCACCATTATTTCCCCAGCAAACGTACGAAGAGTAGGGCTATCTGAAGAAGAAGCTTTTGCTGCCATACCTTCTTCACCCAAGACCAGTAGTACTCCTAAGACTTATCAATCCACCACCACTACGACTCCCAAGAAAACACCCGCTCGTGGAAAACGTAAATCCATTTCTGTCGTTTCACCTCAGGTCAACGAGGCAGGACAAATTGTCAAGGATGGCGACGACGAGTATATCGTAACCGTCTCTGGCAGCGACACTGGGTTGTCAGGAAAGTACTGGTCAGACTTGAGCAATTTAGGTCCAAGACGAAGATGTACAATTTCACCCCAGCCTCCAAAGGAAGGTCAGCAAATCAAAAAGGCCAGCCCCGCAAAAACCACTCCTGAAAAAGCATCTGAAACTGCCAAGAAAAAAGGAGGCAACAAAAAAGTTGCTATTGCTGATGAGCCCGAGAAAGAACCATCAACACCCAAAGGACGCAAGCGAAAAGCAGACGATGAGGCAGCTCCAGATACTCCTTCTAAGGGAGCCAAAACAGCTGAGATTGAACCAAGTACACCCAACGGTGGTTCTGCAGCTGCGCAAAGGAACATTTCATGCTTGTCAGATGCACCGGCAGGCAGTAGCGCTCAACGTGAAGTTGTCGTTGAATGCTTTGCACCCTATAACGATCATCGGTGGGTCAACATTGGCAAAGAAAAGAATGGATCCGCTCCAGATGCCGTTCAATATGCGCGTGCACTTCGACCTCCTTACCAGTTGCTTTCCTTTCTTCGCATCAAAGGCAATTGTGCAAAGGGAATGGGATGTTCCAACAAGAACACAATGGTGAGTCCCGACATGATTAGAAATATTTTCCCGTGAAGTTCTAATCAATTTTGTATTATTTTTGTAGGTGTTTGTTGTTCTTGAAGGTGAAATTACAGTGGTGATTCATACTACTGAATTTGTTGCGAAGAAAGGCGACTCCTTTTACATCCCGCCCAAAAACTACTATAATCTGATCAACAAAACGCCTAAGTTGGCAGAACTCAGCCTTTTGCAGTATCAGTATTCGGGTCCTTTGCCAAGTGTTCCAGCTGGATCACAAAGTGGACAGACTCCCAATGGTGTCCAAAATTGAAACAATTTGAAAATTCGAAGAAGCAAGCAAAAGGACGACCTATTTTAATGAAATTATGCATTATTGACACGATGTTTCAAAACAAATCAGATTCAGAGGTGTAAATACACGCGTTATCTATCCAACCAAGACAAGTTCTAGTTCTTGTCTTTTGCAGTTAGACCTAGTCAAGAAAACCTCGAGAAGAAACAAGAAAAAAAGAGAAAAGAGAAGAAGAACAGCAAGAAAGAAATTCGAAGAAATGGAAATAAATGAAAAACAAGTAGACCAGATGTGCTTTGTTTAAAATGAAGTAGTATAAATTGTTATTTCAAGACTTCATTTAGAAGGAGGAGTTTCATCGTTTTGTTGGTACAATTATATTGGAAAACTTGTTTTGTATTTACATATCATGATACCCGACAAGAATGTAATTTGCAGACTTCCAAGAAACCTCAAATCATGAAGTTGATACTTTTACTCAACTGTTTGATAGCTCAGGTTTTATCATTTGGTCCTGACGTTAATCTGGATTTCTTAACGTTTGTTCAAGATTGGCCTATAGCAGACTGCATTGAATACCTACATTACGATCCAACAGTACAATGTAGCATAAAAAGTACTACCTTACTTTTCAACAATTCTATTTTTTTACACTTTTTGTACTAAGAAGGTTATAGGTTTTCAGAATTGGACCATTCACGGAATAGGAATTACTACCCAAGATGGTGAAGTGAAAAGTTACTGCAACAATTCTGTAGAATACGATCCCAAGCTGATCCATCCCTTAATAGAGCAATTAACACTAGCTTGGACCAACGATCATGCCAATTCCCCAGCCAAAAACAAGCTATGGAGACATGAGTGGCTCAAACACGGATCGTGTGGTTTGGATATTGAGGCTATCGACACTGAATTCAAGTATTTTTCCAAAGGTGAATCCGTCTTCTTTCATTAGTATTTTCAAATAAACCAATTTCTAAATTACAGCATTGGAATGGCATGGAAGATATCCATTTTTCAAATATTTACAACAAAGCGGAATTCTACCAGGGTTTGATCATCAAATCCAAGATGTCATCAAAGCTCTTAACACCGGATTAGGTGGAAAATCTCCAGCCTTGACTTGCCGAAAATACAGTGATTTCAACAATCCGATCCTTTCACAAATCAAGCTTTGCTTTGACAAGTCTATGACTCTAGTAGATTGCTACTCAGTGATGCCATGGAACAAAGTTTTTGATAGCTGTCCAACTGGAGGTTTAGTATTCTATCCACGATACGAGCAAAATAACAAGAAAGTGGAAAATGCAGGTAAAACCGACTTGATCAAGCAAACTCTCTTGCTTTTACAAATTTTTTCAGGAGTCATCGTTGGACTTTTGATTGGCCTTTGTGTATTGAGCTGGTCAGGATTTATGCTAACGAAAAGGTTCGGCCGACTTAGGATATTGCTCAACCCTTGGAGCGTCGTTGGATCAGCTCCGGATACACCCTTGCCACCCGGAACAGAAAGCGATCCTCTGCTTAACACGATCCCAGAAGTGGTGGAAACAGGTACCTATGAGTACCTATGATTTTCGAGTAATATTCTAAATTCTAATTGACAAACTGACCAGCTTAGTCAAGACCGATACCAACTTCCTATCAATCGTCGGAAATGTTACCCCTAAAACATCACCATATCAGTCTATTTCGGACCTTACGTCAGAAACTGTTTATGGAACACCAACATCCACCTTCTCAATTGACACAATGATCAGCAGCGCTAATACAAGCATTTATGCATCCACACAAACATTGAAATAAAATCATTTTAGTCATCGGTATATGGCTCTTCAGGATCTTCATCGCCTTGATCAACTACTTTCACATCTGCATCTTCACTCACTTGCAATATGTTGTCAATCATTAGTGTCAAATCTGCAATGTTTTCTTCGTTGGTAATGTCTAATGGAAAATACTTGACTAGACTGTAATCGTCCAAAACTTTCCCAAGTGCCTCGGTTAAATCTTGGTACTTGGCATTGAAAGCATGACAATTGGAAGAAGATGTCAGGTCTCGTACGTCAGGTTCGAGGTAATTGTCCAAGAGCTTTTTAGCAGGAGTACTGAGTAGGTCAATCTTTGACAGGATATTGACGTGGGGAATTTCAAGATTGACCATGACCGATAAAGCTGCCATGGCACCTGATAAAAACGTGGCTCCGTCAACCATGAAATGTGCGTCCATGAGGAAAATTCCACATAATCTAAAGTTCCACGTTTGCAATAAGTCCACAAATTTTCTCATAATTTTCATGTGAGTGTAGAGTTCAATTTGTCCAGGACAATCTATCAAGTAGTAGTCATCACTGGCAGCCTCATCCTGGCCGCCAACTTGCTCTTCGAGCCAATCCATATTCTCAAGTAAGGTTTCCATACAGAATATTAGTCCACCATTGGGACCAAACTTTAATTCTTCATCGTCCATAGCATCATCTAGTCCTATCAGCTCTCGTATATCAACAGTTGGCTCATAATCAAAATGCTCTGCTGCAGGATCTAGATTTATGACATGAATCTTTTTTCGTGACGCTTCCGCATGCTTGACGAATGATGAACAGTATGTAGATTTGCCACTGCCCGCAGGTCCCATAACCAATTGAGCGTAGCGCATTTTTTTCTTTAAAATAACTCTTTGCCAACGTCTTTTTCTCAATTTTTTCAGCTTTCTGAAATTCTGTAACTTTTTAGTTTTTTTTTCACGTTTTGTTATTTCACAATAATAGAACAGTTCGAATTACAGCTCACAAAGGCTAAATAGCTGAGCATTTCCACAAAAATAATTAATTTTCATTTATCATTTCAAAAAAAAGGTATGAATATTTATACGCCAAGAATTCATACATTTTTGAGGTACTTTACAGAAAAAATTTAACACATTTCAGAATTTCAGATAGTTCCACAAAGATACCAAAAGCCTTCAAATTATCAGCTCAGTTCCTGTTTTTTAGCCGGTGACTTTTCTAAGGTATTTGAAGTTTGACTGACGTGACAAGAAAAAGAAAGCACACTTATCTGTCTAATCAAGAAGATATCTTTGTAACAATGTCTTTTGAAGTTGAGGAAGACACAGAACTCCGTGATTTGGTGACTTCAGCCTTGCAGACGTCTGGTGTTTTAGGCAAAATCAAAGCACAGTTGAGATCAAACGTATATTTAGCCATTGAAGGAGAAGATGAATTAAAGGTATAATATTCATGCAAATATTTTCCGCTAAATTTATGTAACTTGTTTCCATTTCACAGAAAAAATCAAATCATGTCAATACGAAACTTGACCGTTTTGCATCAACATCTGAAGGTCGACTAGCCTTGCAACTCATTAGGGAATTTTTGGTATTCTTTGGGTTAGATTACTCACAGATGGTATTCGAACCAGAGGCTGTTGAAGGACGAGGTGTTACTTTACGAGACAGAGAAGAATTGATTGAGAATTTAGGCTTTGCAGAAACTTTGAATCAAGACGTTCCTTTACTCTCGGAAATCATCAAATTATCAAAAGTGTCTGTGTTGAAATCTGAAACACCTACGCCAACTAGTGAAGCCAAAAAGTACGACATTATTACCGTGCATGATTATTTTGCATTCACCTTAGCTTATATTTCAGATTTCTTTTTCGTAACGAAGAAGACCTTTCTGTAGCCAGTGACAAATCATCAGTGACAAGTAGCAGTGCCAAGAGCCCTGAACATTCCATTTCTAATGTCAACAATAAAAGTAGTCTTAACGTGACCAAGAAATCTGAACTCAAAGATTTTGATAGTACTTATACATTGAACAGGTAAGACTTGCCATTTTTGACAATGAACCTGTATGATAAAAAGAAAATATTGCATTCCAGTTCCAACAATGATAAAAGCAAAATTGATGAGTCTGCTGCGCAAAAATCATTGCTTGGCGACTTACCACCGCTCGGCGGTGGACCACAACTTGGCAAGAATCCTTCATTAAGTCTGGCTCCACTGAAGAAAGTCCCACCAGTGGCCAAAATTGAGGCTACAAAAAAAGAAGGTCAGTACAAAATAACAGTAATAAATCTGCAGATTGCATGAATCATTTTGTCACATTTTGTCTAGACCCTAAGCCTAAACCAGCTGTGGAAGTCAAACCCATGGCCTCAGTGAAGCCATCAGAACCACCATCGGCACCAGAACCCCAATCGTTAAGCATCACAGAAGATATAGATGAAGAAATGGATGAGTTTCTTAACAGTAGCATTTCTGCCTCTGACGATTTTACGAAAGAAGAAAGTGTTTCGGAAGGAGCAAGTTTACGAGCTGACTATGAGGAAAAACTTTGAAATCAGATGATTTATTAAACACTTTTTTTCAATCCTAAGACTCCAACCATTAGTAAGATTTCTGATAGGGCAGGCAAACCCGAACAAAGTCCAAATATCCACCAATAAAGGTCACAATCCCAGACATCCAAAGCAAAGTATGCCAATGCAACTGAGGCAGTTGCGTGCGTTGTAATGGAAATTAGAGTAACAGACGGGGCACCAAACATTGACAATCCGGAAAGGAATCCCATGAATTCAATTATCAGAAGGCCTATTGCTGCTCCAAGTCCTGTGGCTAGCTCGACGTCTTTTCTTTCAAATTCTGCTCTTGTGTGATCTAATGGTAGACAAGCTCGAACATTTTCATCTCTTGACAAGAGTAAAGTTATCGTGAGAATCAAATGTGCCACCATGGTCAAAAACCTGCAGAAATTAATCGATTGTCGTCAACTAGAAAATTGATGTCAAATGGTCTATTACCTGGTTGGTACCAATCCCGATGTATGTAGCATTGTTAAGACTTAATTTTTGTTAATAAGTATATTGAACAGGTCATCAGGTACTAATTTTGACAGGTATGCTTTCTAAAGCCTCTATGGTTTGAATTTTCCCGCCACTCTTGCGTTTGTTTACAAACATCATGCAAAATCTGTGAATTGTGAAAAATTTAGAAAAATTGTTAAAAGTCTAAAAAGGACAAAATGTATGACGAAAGTGAGAAAAGAGTTCCTTTTGGACGAAATTATTGTTCGCTTATGTCAGCATTTCACTTCTTATCCTTTACCGTTGTGTTAGTCTTGAGCATTCAAGATTCGCAAGTGGAAAATTATTCAGACTGTGTTGCAACGATAGCCAAGAACTTTTACAGTTTGACTTTTCTGTCTGTCCATTGTCTGTTCATTTGTGTATGTATTGTGCTAGCAAAACAGTGGTCTCAATACAAAGGAGCTCTTAATTTTCCCAAAAATGACAAGTTTTCTGTCAACTGGACTAATGTGCAGCGTGCGCAATTTGCAAGAAGAATTGGACTTTATCTACGCTCATTCAGGTCAAAAATGGTCCCTCTAGTGTTTCTGATGCGATATGCTCTCATTCTGGCTCTCTGTTGGCTACTCATTGCATACATTGTCATCTGCTTAGGAGCTCCATTCCTAAGTGAACATTTCAAGACAGCGTCATTCGTCACTTGTCTCTGTTTGAATTCAGTCTGGCCACTCATTCTTATTGAAGGTCCCCAAGTGGATAAGGTTCTGAAAGCAATGCAAGGCAAAGAACTAGATTTGCTAGGAAAAATACTGTACCGCAATGCATTGGTAGGCTTTCTAGGAGCCTGGTTGGGCGCAATACCCATTCCTTTGGATTGGGATCGACCCTGGCAAGCTTGGCCATTAACTTGTGTCTTAGGAACATTTGCTTTGTCTTTTGTCAGCCATATTTGGTCATTCTATGATTTATGCAAAGTGCAGAACCAAATGAAGAAGTCAACACTCCTGATTTCAAAGAAGAAAGGAACTTAGATTGATTTTGTAAATGAGAATCAAATCTACCATGTGAAGTGATTTCATTATGCCAAGTCGCGTGTCATATCAATAAATCGTTGACATTTTTGATTGCAGATATGGGTATGAGTGAATTGATAGCCTCCTTGGCAGACAATCCATATTTTGGTGCCGGATTTGGTCTTTTCGGCTTAGGTGCTGTTGCAGCCATATCTAAGCAAGGTTCGCAATACAGCTGGATTCTATTTCGAAGACATTACATTTCTACCGTAGAAGTGACGTGTAAAGACCGTAGTTTTCAGTGGCTTTTACAGTGGATGTCAAGAAAAGCTGCCAAAAATTCCCAACATTTAACTGTTGATACATCTTTTGTGGAAAGTGACAGTGGCAAGATTGAAAGTAATTACAACTTTCAGCCTTCAGTGGGCACTCATTTCTTCAAACATCGCGGTACCTGGATCAAAGTGGAACGAACGCGTGAACAGAGAATGGCAGAGCCATGGGAAACAGTGCAATTGACAGCTCTTGGAAACAATCGTGGACTTTTCGTAGACATTTTAGACGATGCTAGGGAAATAGCATTGGAAGAATTTGCTGGCAAGACTGTGATGTATACATGCATTGGCACAGATTGGCGACCTTTCGGACATCCAAGGCAAAGAAGACCTTTAGATTCAGTGGTCCTAACTGATGGACTCAGTGACAGGGTTGTCACCGATGTCAAAGACTTCATTCAAGGTCCGGAATGGTACCGATCCAGAGGTATTCCATACCGACGAGGATACCTACTTTACGGGCCTCCAGGCTGCGGAAAGACCTCATTCATCACCGCGTTAGCTGGAGAATTGCAGTACTCCATAAGTGTTTTGAATCTCTCTGATCGATCCATGTCTGATGATAGATTACAACACAGACTAGCTGATGCCCCTCAAAATTCTTTGATACTTTTAGAAGATATCGATGCAGTATTTGTTAATAGTCGCGAAGACAGTAAAACGGTAATTAAGAACATTTGCTGATTGGTTTAGACTTTTTTTAAAGTTTCTTTTGTCTTCCATAGAATGACTCGGCTTATCAAGGTCTGAATAGATTGACACTTAGTGGTTTACTAAATGCCATCGATGGTGTGACGTCCACCGAGGGAAGGATCATGTTTATGACTACAAATTACGTTGATAGGCTTGATCCTGCCTTGATACGACCCGGAAGAGTTGATGTCAAGCTTTATATTGGACACTGTGACCAAACGCAAATTCAGAAAATGTTTCAGCGGTTTTACCCTGAGGAAAGTGAAGACTCAGCCAAGACGTTTGCAGAATCTGTGATTGCCTTGGATGTTCCGGTTAGTGCAGCACAAATCCAGGGCTTCTTTATGTTTTTCAAGTCTAGTCCTCAAGATGCCATTGAAAATGTGTTCAGATTTAAGCCTACACAATAAAACAGAATTTATTCTAGCGAAAGTTCATCATGCTGTTTTAGCAAACTTGATGCTTTGTTCTCAAGTTGTCTTGTTGCCAGAATATTGGCATCTATGAATCTTTGTACACAATTGTTCAAGCAGGATTGTTGCTTCGAGTCCAGTTTGGGTCCTGGTTTGTCCATGCATGTTTCCCAACACTTGTCTGTCAAGTCATGTATAATCGCCTAAAGCAAAATAATTCCGGTAAAAGTGAGAAACATTGGAGTTTAGAATTAGTTATTTTATTGCAATATTGTATACCTGCATTTGAGCTGCTGCTTGAGTTTGCTGAAGTTGTCTCTGTATAGCTGGATCATTCATGATTTCTAGATGGTTTGGTCGACGATTCTACAACTTTTACCAGGACTTTAAAAAATAGAAAAGACCTGTAACACAGTAGTTTTCTGTTTTCAACTTTTCTCACTTTTCACTTTTCTATTTATTTTTTTAGATGTTTACATCGCATCAACGCGCGAAAATTCAAAACGATTTTCAGGTGCTTTGAGTCGGAGCCCTGAGAAGTATTTTGAGACCGTTTTCTCATTCTTCTTACGAATAAAATTACATAAAATGCATAAAATGCTTTAAAAAAGTTTGAAGCTTCAAACTAAAAGCGCGAGCAAA